>LPNX010717196.1:0-27263 GCA_001517045.1 Pseudotsuga menziesii
TGGGAATATCCCCACAAAAGAGCAAGGCCAAAATCGGCCAAGACCAAGTGGGAAGATCCCCACAAAAAAGCAACCCCAAAATCCAAGACCAAGTGGGAAGATCGCCACAAAAGAGAAACGCCAAAATTGGCCAAGACCAAGTGGGAAGATCCCCACAAAAGAGCAACCCCAAAATCCAAGACCAAGTGGGAAGATCTCCACAAAAGAGCAACGCCAAAAACCACGACCAAGTGGGAAGATCCCCACAAAAGAGCAACGCCAAAAAAAAACCCTTAGGAATTTCGCACTTCTTAACCAAGAGATAAGTGCGAGACTCAGTGTGTGAGATAATGAACCTAGCCGTACATCTATTTATAGGAAAAATGAATCTAGCCTTTCCATTTTAATGTGTGTGGGATAATGTCTTAAGCGTCGCTTTCCATTTTAAATAATAAACCAATTACGACAAATTATTAAATGATTGATAAGACATTAGTAAATGAATGACTAATTTAAGCGCCGTCACTTAAGCGACGCTTAGGAGGATAGCTGTCACTTAAGCGACGCTTACAAGCCTATCCGTCGCTTAAGCGACGCTTGCAATCCTAGCCGTCGCTTAAGCGACGCTTATCACTACCATTTCAAAAAAAAAAATTATCTTCCTTATTTTTGGCACTGTTAAAATAAAAAATCCACGCGCCGTCGGAAAAAACCATCGGATTTTGGATTGAAATATAGTAGTGGGTGTACACGATGTAAGACAGAAGGTCATGACAAAGAACAGTGTCTTGCGTTAATAAATTACCTAAATACTGGTGCACCAAACCCGTTTAACCCTAATGTTCTATATTATGAGATCTGTAGAACAACTGGCCAACATCCACCTAAATACTACTATATACTGCATAGATATGTGCAAGTACCCAAGAATCCCTATTGTAAGTTCTGTAAATCAGTTGGACACAACGAAGATGAATGTCACAGCTTTGACCTTATGAGAGAGCGAACCTATGATGCTTATAGGGTACAAAACGATGCACAAGGCAATGATGGATATGGTTACCATGGTAGTACATCACGTCGAGGTACTTTCAGAGGTCGCGGTCGTGGTGGTATGCTTGGAAGAGGTCGAGGCCAGGTTGTTTGATATAACTGTAATCAGGCAGGACATGTAGCTAGAGACTGTCAGAACCCAACTACGACATGTCGATATTGCAGAGCAGTAGATCATGTCATTGAGAAATGTCCATAGTTAATAGCCAAAATATAAGAAAGAAATGGTGCTCCTACTTAGAATATTCAGATGATTGCTGTAGAGCAAAGACCTGTCCCAACCATTAATGTTGTTACAAGGAGTGGAGCTACAACGTAAGTGCAGAATAAGGAGAAACAGCCTGATGAGGCTTGGGTTCGTAAGACCCTAGAGAAAATTCCAAACTTCGATGTGGGAAGAGAAAAAGAAACATTTATGGAAGCCAAAAAATACTTTGCTAATATGAGCACATTAGTAGCACCTGCGTAATAGCATCAACGGCAGTTACAGTCCCAAGAAGCTTCGATGGATAAAGTAAGTACATTGTCATCATTTTTACAGAGTTGTATGAAGCTCTTAAGAAATCAGAATTCTTTAAATGAGTTACAGAAATTTATTTCTTCTTGCAAACCTTAGCGAAGCTCTGGTAAAGAAAAAACTGTTAATAGAGTTAGAAGAACTGGAAGAGAAATGAGATTGCATGCTCAGATAGGAGAGTATGACATGACTGATGTCATTTTAGACCTGGAATCAGAAGTAAATGTCCTAAATAAGTAGACATGGGAACAAATGGGAAAACCTACCCTTGAATGGTCCCCTATACAGTTGAGATTAGCCAATCAGTAGAAGATTGTGCCCCTAGGAAGACTCCCTAGTGTCCCAGTAGACATTGATGGAGTCAGTACCTTAGCAGATTTTGAAGTCATTGAAATAATTGATGATAGCAACCCCTATCCATCCTTGCTCGGAATTGAATGGGCAATAGAGAATTCTGCAGTAATCAACCTTAAGAACAGACATATGACTTTTGAAGAAAAAGGCTTGAGAATCATATTACCCTTGGACCCTTATCAAGGAGAAAGGTACACAGAGCCAGTCAGAGATGAATATCATGATGTTTTGGATCATATCTACAACATCATAGCTAAAGAAGAAGACTATGTTAACCCTACTACTAAAGGTATAATGGAATGGTAGTGTGACAGTTCTTGCATGACTGATTCAGATGAAGGCTTAGAGAATTGGCAGAATAGACTTTATGAACTACATGGACATCGATGTGCAAGAATTACCAAGTCTCTCAGATGGCTTGGCTCACAAACAATAATCTTACCTACTTTTGATGGCCTGACAGACCCCGAAGAGTTTATTTTGCAATTCTCAGAGAAGGTACCAGATTCACAGAAAATGGAGACTCTAGATTCAGTATTTACAGCCATAGTTGCCAGATGGTGGAATGGTCATAAAAAGTATATCCCTGGTTGGGGAGCTTGTCAAAATTTCCTTCGCCTGAGATTCATGGATCAACCTCAGGAGGTGCGAAGCAGATTTAATGGTAAGACTAGCCCTCAGGAACATTTGGAGTAGTGCTACGAAGCATGGAAGCATGTACCTCGTGAAGAAAGGGTAAATATGTTTATACACACTCTGGAACCTGTAGCAAATAACTGGTATGTGGAGGTTGAGCTTCGCCATGGCACTGTAAGTTGGGATAGTCTTGTTGATAGTTTTGTGCTCACATTTGCTATTAATGAGGTTTTCCCTGCTTTGGATGCAGCTATTAGGTTGATCCATACTAAGGTGTTTGATGATAAAGAAATAGCAGAGTACCAACCTGATTGGAAGGAACAAGAAGCTAATGCAGTAGAATGTTATAACCTCACAATTGACGAGGATGATGACCCATGCAACATTAATATTCCTGAGTCAGAAGGACACTGCGAAGTACATGGACCAGTAGTCGAAGCACCTCAAGTAACTCAACCCTTGAAGACAAGGAAAGTAAACATTGGATTAGAAGAAAATCTTAAGTATACTACCATTGGAGATTATTGGGATGAAGAAATGGTGAGCAAAGTGACCCAACTTATCCATGAGTATCAGGACTTATTTTCGACGAAGTTCTCAGAAAGGAAAGGAATCATTGAGGCTATGGGAGACATTCTGTCGCATGTCGAAGCTTGAAGCTCTGTCGAAACTGGTGCCAGGAAGTGTCAAAGGTCCTTATTGTGGCACAACCAAAGTTATTGGTTGTGTCGAAGAAGGAAATCTATGTTGGAGCTTAAAATGTGACCATTGGGAAAAATCAGATTTGGCGGCGTCGGTACGTTAACTGTATTAACTACCTGTAATGATGAGATTTTGGGAAATCTACCGCCGTTTGGACAAGATCTCTGTCATATTTGGTGTCTTCAATGCACAGTTATGGCAGATTTGGTCATTGGATTCTATAAGAAGACACCCAGCCCTGTGAATTTTGCATTACACATTTTCTTGAGTTTTACAATTACGTCCATGTCAGCTGATCGTGAAGTTTAGGAATTATTAAGAGAATTTGAACTGAGGGGCCTGCAGAACCTTATGAGCACCCCACCTACATCTGCACCCCGTAAAGAGACTCCCCTAGCACTGACTCAGCCAATGCAAACATGATCTACCAGGAAGAAGTTTAAGCCCAAAGTTTGTTCTAAGTGGAACAAAGATAGACACAAGCAATCAGGGAAAATAGCGGAGGATCCCGAGATGAATCCTTCTGGTTCAGTAGAGATCCCACCTGAAGGGGATGAGAATGTTGCATTGTAATGTACACCATATCTTCCACCTATTCGACCAGGAGTCCAGCCACCTCAGCGGACAACAAAGTTCACATTACGCACTCCGTCGCTGCCACAGGGTGTGAAGTTGGTCGGAACAATGATAGGGAAAATAGACCGGCTGAAGTACGTAGACCATGATACGAATGATCGTGGGAAGTTTCCACAGTTTGCACCTGGAACATACTTGCACTCTGTCCACTATCCAGAGACTGGAGCGACACTGCTAGAAGTGAAGCAGTGGGTTGCTGGCTTGTTGAAGATGCTAAATGTCCCCCACTTCGATCGCAGCACACAGGTGACTGTGGTGGTCAAGTAGCTATTGGAATTGGTGCATGATAGGAACCTATGGATAGGAGACTAGAGAATTCCTATCAATTGCGAGCTCATTCATAGGATCACAGGCTTGCCGAAGGAAGGGCCTGATCTGGGGATTGAATTTGTTTCAAAACATGAGGATACGAAGCTGGCACAGAGCATGAAGGACCACTTCAGCCTAATGAAAGGAAAGCAAGGGTATCAAACCTTGACAATTAGGCACCAAAACATTTTCTTCGCAGCTGAGCTCTTAGCCTGCAAATTAAGGAGGAAGTGCAGACCAAATGAAGTGTTTTCCCTGATTGTTAGTATTGCTGTGAATTGTGCCGAAGGATACAGTTACAACTGGGCAGCGTACATTGCGAAGGAATTCCTTGAATATGTCTGTGACGCGTAGGAGAAAGGTAGACCCTTTCATTACTCATGGTTGATAGTGCTTATTGCACTAGTAGGATGGAAAGAACCTACCGAGGTGCAATTTTTTGATGTGCCTCCACACATGCCTGGCGCAACAAGATATGCCTCTCTTTGGGTCTCACAGGATAAGGCCTCACAAAAGATGAAGAACTACGTGTTCACCTTTTATGCAATGAACATTTCCTATGAAATTATGAAACATCGTGGCTCAGCAGTGAGCTATTTTCTCAGTATGCAGGAATGGCCAACTTTAAGGCCGACATACAAAATGTCTTCATCCAGGCCCGCGCAGATGATAAACATGCATGCTGGAAGTTGCCATATGTGGTGACCCAAGAAGACATCCTCATAGTAATTCAGCAGTGGTCAGCTGAATGGATGAAGGACGCAGGGATAAAGCCCAACATTCCAGTTCCCCCAGTGACAAATATGGGTGTAGGTCCTAGTCAGCCGCCGCAGACCAACCCACCAGAGGACAACGAAGAACAGAGTGAGTCGCAGCAGAGTGAAGGCAACCAGGATGGAGATGGTAGAGATGAAGAAGAAGAAGAAGATTTGGTCAAAACCATCTCACACCCCAATCGGCCAGATAAGCGGAAGTCGCCAGAGGCAGAGGAAGTGACCAAACCTCAGTCTAGAAAGAAAGCGAAGGTGTCAAAGGATAACAACATCGTCGAAGAGCCCATCGTAATGATGGAAGAGCTTGATCAGGCTCTAACAAAGTCCACAAATGTATTAACCAATAAATGGTCACAGTTCGCAGCTACGCACCTTGACGCGCTCACTAGCATAGCACAGCGAATCTCAGAGATGAAGGAGTTAGTAGAAAAATCAGCGACTGGCGCTACGGTAAGCAGTGCCCCAGTAAGCACACAGCTAGATACAAGGAAATGGCTAGCCAGAGATAACAAAGGACAAGTTCCAAGTGCATCCCTCATAATAACTGATGCAACATCTCGCTTGCAGATGAGCATGACAGTTGGAATAGATTACACCAAGATGTCTATGACGGAGCTGCATCTCTGTTAGTTAGCAATCATGAAGGAGATCCAAGCACGAGACCGCTACTCACAAATGCAGTTAGAGAATACCACAAAGCAGAGTGAGAGTCTCACAGCACAGTTGGAAGAAGTTGAGCAGAAGAAGAAGGAAGCAGAAAGCAAGCAGGCCACACTAGCGCAAGTATTGGATGAGGTGTGTCGAAGTCTCCCTGACTTCGACATGCAGGCTGAAGAAGAACTAGAGTGAAAGATAGTCAAGTTGAAAGACTATGCATAGCAGTTGTAGAGCCAGATAGAAAAGATGAAAGCAGAGCATGGGGCTTAGATTGCGGAGCTTCAACTTCGCATCACTCCAGAGATTCCACCAGAGGTCAGGGAGCAGTGTCGCAGAGATATTCAGGCCTCAGCAATGAAGATCTCAGATCTTGCGAGAAGTGCAACAAAAATGCTATATGAAACCGTCGATGCTTGGGCAAACTTGTAGGACAATCTAGAAGTAGAAAAGATGCAAGAAACCATCAAGCAGCGACATACAGAGCTGGATGTGGTGAAAGCGAAAATTAAGACTCTGCCTCCTATGTAGAAAATGCTCAAGGTAAAGGAAAGAAATGAACTCCAATAGGAAATTAAGTCGTGCAAAACGAAAGCAACACTATTGGAAAATTCTATGCAGCCCCTTATCAACAAGGCCTTGGAGTTGAGTACTATTGCAGACAGCCAGCTCAAAGTTTTGAAGGAGTATGATGTATTTGCACAGGAAAAGGCCAACGAAGCATCAGCAGCAACATTGCAGGAGTTGGTGGAGAAGGAGCAAGCAGCCGATGATATCATGTACGGCCTCAACAAGCATTTTATTATCTTCACCAATAAGATTCTCCCACGAGACAAGTAGCAGAGTGTCCCAGGACAGGACACTGGTGAGTCTTAGGGGCCTGTTGGGGCGTGCGCCTTAACGGTCATTAATTTTGGTAACTCCGCAGTTTTTACGCGAAGCTGTAAGCGAAGTTGTGATGCAAAATAGTATTAGGGGTGTCAGGGTTGAGTCAAAGTCCCTCTTTTTGTAAATGTCCCATGATTTGTGGGTGCCCATGGTTTAATTCCATGGTATTCTAATAGTGCACTTGTATAAATAAGGCACTTATGTAAAGGAGTCAATTAAGGTTATAGTAGGTTCTATTATGATGATAATTTGAGGCGAAGGCCTATTTTGGTTTAAGGTTAAGTCCCAGCTATGTGCGTGGATGACCTCTGTAGCTGAGTGTGCAGAGGGTTTTTGTAAGAAAGGTTCTACAACTGAGTGCACAGATCTGCAGCTAAGTGCACAATTTTGGGTGATTAAGAGGATCTGCAGCTGAGTGCGCAGATCCGAACTGTGATTTTTGTAAAGAGTTGAAAATAAACGTAGTTTTGTGGATGTAGCCCCTACACTGGGGGTGAACCATGTATATATTGTGTTGTGGTGGTTCTTTTGTGTTGTTTCTATTATGTTTTTTTTATGCATTGATAAGTAGATAAATGATAAAGTAAGATAACTGCTAAATATTAACTTCGCTGTGAATTCCTAATTAAGGGTTAAGCAAGAAACTGTTTGTTTATATAAACTGCGAAGCTATTTAAGTAAAAGTCGAAGCTCTGTATTGCATGATTATTATTTGTTAAGGCTAAAGGTACATTAATATCCCTCTTTTTCATATAGAAACCTAATTCTGCGGCACCCCATAGCTGTTTCGGGTGAGACCGCAACCTGTTTGCAGGTTGTTGCCGAAAGGGCCAACATTGTGGGTCTTTTTGTTGGTGCGAATTTACTAGTATAAAACCCGGGTCTGCCCTAATCCCAACATAAAATGGTTCCATCCAGCCCAGAAAAATATCTCTCAATAATCTCAAAATTCTAGTATCTGAAACAAATCTTGATAGCTCTCAGGTTCAAGGTGATTTGACATTGTTTAGACGGAGGAAAGGATGCAAAGTTTGCAGGGGGTACAGGGAGATCGTGACTAAAATGACTCTGTAGGGATTATAGTAGGTGAGGTAATAGAATGGGAAGAAAATCGCAAGAGGGTGTTTAAAATGTGCTTCATTCAATTAATCAAACGATGATTCCAAGACTTAGAACATTTAGGCAATCATTCCATTATGACAAATCTTGAGTTGAGTGTTGTTAAAGGATGCATGCATTAATGGGATCATAAGGTTTTGATCAGTTCAACCATGTCCAAAGTAAAACTTTGGACAGGTTGAATGTATTAATCAATGTGCTTTCATAAACCATATTCACCACCATAATAACTTAAGTTAACACAAGGATCGATAATTTGATGGTTTATACGTGGAAGAGGATAAGAGGGTAAATGTGATAACAATATAATGATGACTGGAAAGTTCTTAATGTCATATCACATCCATATGGGGGGTTTAAGCTAGATCATATTATGTCAAAATCAAATCATAGGTCAAAATAAGTCATAGTGCTCTTATAAGCGTGTAGATATGACTTAATAATCATAGGTATAGCTCAACTAATTTAACCTTTTCCCAAAAACAAAATTTAAGCTAACACCTTGACATGCATTAATAGTTAGTTCTATAATACCACCGTTTTCATTCATATTGATTTGGCATTTCATTCAGAACAGCATTTGACCATTCATATGGTCCTGCATATGATCCTTCATGTATATTTTTTTTGTAAAAACATGCTTTATTCTGTATCAGATTACTGCTAATTATCCTAAAAACATTTGTCACTTGTCAGATATAAATGAACTTTTATATAAATAGTTAGAAAAATAAATACAGTATAATCTTCACAGCATAATATTCCTCCCCCAAACCAAAGATATGGCATGTCCTCAAGCCATCCAAGAAAAACTAAGTAATTTCAAAATAAATTAATACAGAATTCTATCATGCTATGATCATTTTTTGCAAGAAAAAGAAAAACTAGCTAGTAAAATGGAAATGATGCAGATATGTACATTTATCAGAAACAACAGTGCTTATAAAGATCAAGTGACTAATGATAGTATAATTGAAAAATTCCATAGGAAAATCTATTCATCCATGCCTTATTGTAAGGATTTTTTGTCATCTCAAGGATATTTTTGAGTTTACCCTAGATTTTGTGAGATTCCATAGTTATGGGTCCCATTTCTAGGATAATCGTATCCTAGATATTGGTTGAATTAGATGGCCGGATCCAATTCCAACTTACAACCATTCTCTATTGACATCATAAACAATTGGCCTACACATGTAGTTATATATATTCTTCTTTTTTTTACAAATATATTATCATTTTTCCGAACCATGTGCATAGTGGTGCATTAACTAGATCTCTTTTACTGGATATTTCCCTGTTGCTAGTAAGCCTATTCAGTACCCTGACGGGTTTATCTTAGTACCATTCAAGCATAGCCCCACTACCAGTAGGTTTGTTCAATACCCCGACGGGTTTACTTGCATTTACCTAGCTTCCTTATTTCCAGATGTTACTTAGCATTGATCTGTTGCCAGCAGGCCTGTTTAGTACCCCGACAGGTTTTCTTCGTACAATGTTTTTGAGTATATGGAATTTGGTTGGTCTCTCTAGCGTGCTAAGCCTACTAAACACATAATTCAAATTTAGAACAAAGCTCATAAGTAATTTTTAAAATGGCCTTAATTATGAATCATGTCAGAAGAGAATAACTTAAAGTTGTTCTTTGACCTTTCAGTCTATCTTCTTCATAAAATGTCAGTAATGTTCCCCACAAGCATAAATTTCACTTACTTTCGAGTTACCAAAAAAAATGCGTAAGAGGCAATTTTTGATAATAAGTATAGGATGAACTAGTAGTCCATAGGTGTAAGATAAGAATATGAATAATATGATAATTAGAGTAGGTCTTTCAAGAAACTGTTCTATTAAATCAGAAATGTATATGTCTTAATCAAATTACCATAGATAAAAGCATAACAAATCATAGAATATGTGGTTAATGATGATATAAAGAATTCTTTAATTGCACTATAAACTTCAATTTTGATAGTAACCAAAAATAAAAAGTTAAGATATATTATGAGTCTTTTAAAGCACTACCCCTTTTCAGATAATACTCCATGAGATGCTTATAGAGATAAAGTATTTGTAATCAAACTGCAACACCACTTGTTAGATGATTCATATTTATTCTTAACAAAGCACCTACACAATTCATAATAAAAAGGAAAAAGAGTCTTTCTACTTTAATTTGACAAAACTGCACAAATGATTGTGGGAATGAAACTTCTATATAAATGTAGTTAATTTGTTAGAAATGACTCTTACTTATTTGGGCAAACATATTTACATATATACAAGTAATGAAAACCCAAAATAACTTTAAGGATAGGGGAGGAGGAATAATTTCCTCTTAAACCAATTCCATCTCCTTTTGCTGCAAGACATTTTGTACAAAATCCTGTTTAGATATTGGTTGAGGGTAAATTCTAAGTCTGTGTCCATTTACTAAAAGGAAATTTGTGAACCATCAATTATCTAAATATGTAACTGCTTCATATGGACCCATCCAATGAGTAGCTAATTTTCATTTAAAATTTTTGTACCTTGAGTCAAATAGCAATGCCCAATCTCCAGTATTAAATTCTTTTTTCTTAATAAATTTTTCATGCCATTTCTTCCGTTGATTTTGTATTAACATTGTTCTTTGGAGTGCATCCTGTCTAATTTCATCTAACTCATTAATCTGTAACACTCGTTGTTTCTGTGCTTCATCCAAATTCATGCCTAATTGTGCTGCCCTATGAAAGGTTTTAACTTGAAATTTGTAGGTAAAAGGACTTGTTTTCCATACACTAACTCATAGGGGGTATGTCCGGTAGTGTTTCTCCATGTTATACTATATGCCCACAAGGCCTCCGGGAGTCTATCTTCCCAATCCTTATGATGTGAGTGAATGGTTTTGGTTAAGATGGCTTCTAATACTTTATTGCTTGATTCTACCTAGCCATTAGCCTAGGGATGATAAGGTGATTATTTTCAATGTCGGATGCCATACTTCATGGTCAGTTATTTCATTAACTTATAAGTGAATTGAGAGCCTTGATCTGTGACAATTTCTCTAGAAACACCAAACCGAGTGAATATTTCTTCATATATGAATTCTACTACCGATTTCTCTGTGGCCCTAAACAAAAATTTAGCTTCTACCCACTTAGTAACATAGTCTGTGCAAACTAGGATACACTTCTTTTTATGAGACATGGAAGAAATTGGTCCCACAAAATCTAGAGCCCATTTTTCAAACGGCTCTATCATTACCTAAGGCTATAAGGGCATTTGATCAAAAGATGTCGGTCTACACATTCTTTGGAAACTATCACATCCTTTACCATATTTAGCAGCATCCTTGAAAATATTCAGCCCGTAATAACCAGAGTGCAACACTTTGTGTGTCGTCCACTTATTAGAAAAATGTCCTCCACATGGTCCATCATGGCATGTATGGAGGATATCTGTCATTTCATCCTCCCATACACATCCTCTAATAATAAGATCTAGGCAAGTACAAAAGAGATCATTATCAACCCAAGAATAGTTAGAGCTCTGTACTATAATGCGACGCTTCTCGAGTGGGGACAAGTGATTTGGTAATTTCCTAGTTGCTAAATAATTGGCAATGTCTACAAACCAAATGGTTTGGAAAGATAAAAAAAATAGATGTTCATCAATAAAAGTGTCATCAATGGGTTTAGTACTGTCCTCATGTTGAATACGGGAAAGGAAATCTGCTACTAAATTCTCTTTACTAGGTCGGTCAATGACGGTAATGTTAAATTCTTGTAATAAAAGAAGCCATTGAGTCACCCTACCATTGGTAATTGGTTTATTTATTAAAAACCTAATTGAAGAGTGATCCGTATGCACAAAAAATTCATATATTGTAATGTAATGGTGAAATTTATTAATCGAATAGACTACTACAAAAAATTCTTTTTTAGTAACAGTATAATTCAGCTTGGTAGGGGTCAAATTCTTGCTAATAAAATAAATGGCATAATGTGATTGGACTTCTTTTCGGCGTATGACTCCTCCTATGGCTGTATCAGAAGCATCAGTGGATATATGGAAAGGAAGGGACTAGTTGGGATCCCACAGTATTGGCACCATTGATAAATTATCTTTTAAGACTTCGAGAGCACTTTGACAAGATTCAACCCATTAGAACTCTACATCCTTTGTAAGAACCTTAAACATTGGTGCAACTATTTTAGTGAAATTATCAATAAAATGGTGATAATAGCTTCCATGGCTTAGAAATATTCTTACCTCTTTTTGATTTTTTGGAGAAGGAAGGACAACAATTACTTCTATTTTTGCAGGATCCACCTTGATTCCTTGGGAAGAAACATGATGCCCCAATACTATACCTTATGTTAATAACATTTTACATTTCTCATGACTTAAGGCTAGGTTTGTTTCTTGACATTGAATCAGGACCTTCTAAAGGCTATAAAGGGCCTCTTGAAAGGTATTACCATAGGTTGTAAAGTCATCCTTATACACCTCCACATAGTCATGTAGAAGATCAACAAAAATTCCTAAAACTGCATGTTGAAAAGAAGCATGTGTAGTACATAATCCAAATGGAAAAACTATATAGGCATATCTTCCACAAGGGCATGTAAAAGTGGTATTGTCTTGATCCTCGGGTGCTATTAAAATCTGATTATATCCACTATACCCATCAATAAAGGAAAAGTATTGTTTTCTTGACAGGGTATCTAACACTTGATCAATAAAGGGCAAAGGAAAATAGTCTTTAAGAGTGGCCTTATTTAGCTCTCTGAAATCAACACAAATACGCCACTTCCATGTGACTTTATTCAAGACTAACGCTAGAGGAGACACCCATTTACTGTTGAATATAGGATAGATGAAACCATCATTGAGAATTTTTTGTAACTCCTCTTTTACTATATCTTTTAGAGCAGGATTCATCCTCCTCGGAGGCTGTCTCATAGGTTGGAATGGTTGGATCTATGTAGATATGGTGAATATAGGTGTCAGGGTGTATACCTTTGATATCATTGTATTCCCACGCAAATGCTCCATATTGGTTTTTAAATATCTCAAGCAATTGTTCTTGTTGACTCTCCGTTAAACCTGTATTTATGTGTAAAACGTTTCTAGGGATAACTTCACAAGGTATAGTATAAGACCCTATGTGCTTTTCAATTGAAAGGACACATGGTGTTTCTATGAATGTTGAGAGAGCTATATTTTCTTGAAACTCATCTCCAAATATTTTATTGAGTTGGGAAAAAGACTACGGAAAATATATACAAGTTGTGGAAGAGACAAACTGGTTTAATACATTCTTAGTAGTTTTCTCCTGAAGTGCCTAGGAATAATCACTAGGAAAGAAGAGATCTTCAATATTTTCATCCCCAAAGGGGAAATCTAACCACCACAAATTTTTAGTTACAAGTTGTGTTGGGGGATATAAAAAAAGTCTCTGTGTAGACAACCCATTTGAAATGGTCATTTCCCCATCTCTACATCCTATAAAGGTGTTAGCAGTGGCTAACCATGGCCTCCCTAAGATAAGAGGATTTCCTTTAGAAGGATCCTTTGATTCCATGACCATAAATTCTAAAGGGCATTCCCACGAAGCTATTGATACAATAATTTCATCTAGGACTCTAGCAGGTCTTACTATGGTACGGTCTGCTAGTTCTAGGATTGAAGGGGTAGGTCGGAGAAATTGTCCCAATTGTAAAACTTCTAAAACTGTGGTGGTAATCATATTAATGGCAGATCCTAAATTGATAAGTGTATTTTCTATGGCATTATTATTTAAAATCACAGTCACTACTGGAGCCCCTGTATTTGTATATTTCGCAATCCAAGATTGTCTCGGCATACACTCAAACATCTCTCCTATAACATGAATTGTGAGGGGGTATTTTTTCTTCTTTCCTAGGCGCTTAATGCATAATTCCTTTATTACCTTGCTGTAAATTGGTATATCCTTAATATCCTGTAATAGAGTAATTTTGACATAGATATTCTTTAGTTCGTTCATAATGTCATACTCGGGATGAACTACAGGTTTTTCTATTGCTAGTCCTTCCGAAAATGGAGGAATCCTTTGTTCCTGAATGGGTTCTTGCTGAGGATGGGTATGCACTAGGATATTTGGAATATCCACATCCTGCAAAATAGCATCATTCACAAATTCATTTGAATCTTCTTCATCATTCTCTTCGCGAATGATGACTGATGATTTGGGTCTGTCATTTACAACTCTTCCAGATCGTAATTGTATCTCATGCGCATGTACAGTCAAAATAATGTAGGATGTAAGAGTTTGCAAATCAATGCTGTTAAGAGCTTTATTTTTCTTATTATTTGTATTAGGTATCAGTTGTGCAGGTAACAATGTAGGTCGTGGAGGGTTTGTATTTTGGAAGTGATGAGGTTGTTGTGTAATAAGGGGAATTGAAGGCATAAACCCTGGTAAAAATTATTGGGTATTGGCTGAATGATGAGGATACAAATAATTAGGTGTGGAGATAGGTGGTGGTTTGGGGTAGGATTGTCCCCTCCAACCTTGTGGCCAATAATTTTGCCGAGTAAAATGAGGAGGAGGAGGATACTGGGGTGGCCAATGCTGCCAACTTGTAGTGTTCCACTTTTGAGGTGGTTTGTAAGGTTGGTAATAAGGTGTAGGTTGTGGTGAAAAATTCTGATATGGCGGCGAATCCCTTGGTTTCCAAGGAGGGATCCTAGATGTTTCACCAACATCCCCACTCTTGTATATGACTTGTAACCCTAGTAACGATGGGAAATCATCTGTTGGATTCTCCTCGGTACAGATGTGACATACAGATATATTGTTTAATGGACATTCCCATTGGGGATGTTTTGTTCTGCATCTTGGAAAAAAAATGCTCATCACTGCTCATTCCTCTTCTTGTATTTTCTTAGCTTGTAACACATATATTTGGGAACCCATTGCTCCTAAAATATCAGTTTTAAAATTTACCAATAGGTTTCCTAATTCTATTCTTGTGACTCCTCCTGAACTGGGAGTATTTCCTTTTAGATTCCTATTATAAAGCTCTTAAATATTCCTCCCACCTTCCCCCCTACTTCTGGAGTAATTTCTACATATCTCCCCAATTTGTGCAAAAGGTTTATGAGAGATATCGTCGGATTCTATGAGATTAAGGCTTTCTACTAGGTCTTCTGAGATCCCCTTAAGGAAGAGTGTTCATACTACATCTTCTCAAAGGTCATTATGTTTATATTTATGTAATGTATACATAAATATTTTGAGATAGTCTTCCAAGCTCTCATATTCGAGTTGCTGTATCTTAAAGATATCATTTCGAGAGTCTCTTGGTTTTCAATACTCTTGGTATTTCCATAAGAATGTAGTTTTCATATATTCCCAAGTCCTGATACTAGATTCTCCTAATCCCATGAACCATCTTAAGGTAGAGTCTTTTAATGTAGCCAGAAAAAGTTTTAATTTATGGGCATCTTGTAGATAGTTATAACTTCTATAGAGGATGTCAAAGTTGAAAAGAAATGTGTTTGGATATTCATTACTTTTCCCATAGAAAGTAGGTAAGGAAGAAGGAGGGATGTTCTTCATATTTATATCTTGTCCAGTGTCTAAAATAGGGAACCTGAAGGTAGTCTCAATTCGGCTTTCTCCTTCTCCTTCATCATTTATAACCTCGTCATTATCTTCATTCTCTCCATGTCGCTCCATGTAGGTTTGATTCCTAAAGAGCGTGTACCTAGGAGGCTCCTTTCGAGGTGATAGTGGGCCATCCCAATGTTCCTTTTCATGGGAGATCTTCCTATGATCAACTATGTTTTTATTAGATCCTATAGGAATGGTAGGTCCTACTATGGAGGTTTATATCTGTGAAATAATTGTATTTGTTGAGCTGCTAAAGAGGGCTTGTACCTGGGAAGGATCAATGAAATCAACAAAGTTAGGATCCCCTACTAATGAGAAGGTTGTATTGTTAGGTTTCTAGACTAGTGAAGGGTTGAGGGTTTCCAAAGATTGACCCTCTTGAATTTCTTCAGCAATGGGATCCTTAGGAATTTCTACGAGGATTTCTTCCCCGTCTATGGTTTCTCCTATAAAATATTTAGGTCTCCAAGAAGAACTACTTCCTATGTGGGTTCTCCGATACCTTTCTGCTGAGTTAGTGGTTGGGTTATTTCATCCGTCGTAAAGGTAAGTAGGGATTTTAATAAGGTTTTGAGAATTATCTCTAACATATCTACCCCTAGAATCTTTAGGTGTGTTCATGAAAAACTAAACTAAATGGAAACATATGCTACTAATACTACTACTGCTGGATTTGGGGGCGCCTGTTATAATAGATGCGTAGGTTATTACCTCTCATATTACCACTCCCTCACCACCAACCTATTACTAAAATTCATAAGGGGATTATACTTATTCTACCTTACTGATTAACTCCTCGGAAACGACGCCAAAATTTTTGGGTGTTATAATGTCTTAATTAATTCACCTAATATTTAATTATCAACCGAGGTTGGTAAACTTAGAGTTGACACAAAGTATATGCGAACGTAGAGGCATTTCTAGGGTGTCATGGGAATATTTTAACAAAGAAAATATCGAAAGACCTTTCAAAATGAAAAACCGAGTCAAACTCCTATAAATTCAACTAGAAAGATAATTAAACCAACAGAGTACTATACTAGAGTAGTATCAAGCTATGCTACTCTACTCTATAGACAAATACCAAAAGGTAAAGATATAAACAAGTAAACTTTAAGAAAGTAAACTTCCTTTTACTTAACTATTCCACCTCTTAATTTAAGAATTATAAAGCTTCATAAACAACTTCATAGATTAAATATACAATGCATTATAAAAAGATTACAACAACTGGAGACACTTTTACAAATTCAACAACTTAAGCTATACATACAATTAACAAATGTACATAATGGTAAAACAAAATTATTTGGTTCCACTCTCCCTGGTTGTTCTGTGGATATGCATTTACTGTGATTGGAACTTGAGGAGGAGTAGTGTCAAAATGGATTTCAAAAGAAGTAAAGAAACTGAATGGAATAAAATCTAACTTAACTTCTACAAATATGTGCAAACTAAGGAAGGTCCAATTACAGGTGATGGTAAACATGGTGATTTATTCCATAAGCAACTGATTCTTAACTAAAAATATATTATTAACAACTAATCTACTAAGAGACAAGATTCTTTTTAAAGATTACTCTCATAAATAACCAATTCTTATATGAAACAAATGTAAGGAAAATCTAGGTTATAAACAAGTAATGGACCTTAATGAAAGAAGCAAGCAAAAAACTTAATAAAGAAGACTTTGTTAAGAAGCAAGTAGAAAAATTAATAAAGGTAACTCCTTTAAAATCCTATTCTACAAATTTCTTCAGTAACCACACAATGAAAGAAATAGGTCCTACTACTATGACCAATTTACCAGGTGCTAGTGTACTTTTCTAGAGTTTTAATCATGTCTAACCCTAAACTTAACATACACAAGGATAAATCAAGGAAAACTAAAGATATAATTATCACATATTACGACAGGATTAAATAAGGAAATTAGAAACAAAAAGAAACATAATCACAAAGCATAACTCAAAACATATTCAAGGTGAAAAAAGGTAAAAGATAGAAATAGAACTTAATAAATACTTTAAACAATATAACCTATAGTCCTAATGATAAACATAACCATTATCTAACTACCACAGTCAAAACATATTCCAAAATCTAAACAAACAGAGCTTTAAACAAGCTTAAAACAAAACAGGAATATTAAAGGCTGAACGAAATCCTGGATAGCAGACTGGAAGGTAGGTATGAACGACAAACTAAACATGTTTTCTGAATGACAGTCTGTAGAGATAAAATACTATAAAATAACCTAAATGATCTAATTATCAGTTGATCTTGTGCACATGAAACCAAAATGCATGAAAATAGTAAGTAAACCTACTTAGCGATCAAATTCGATAGCAAGATAACTTGAAATAACTCATAATTATAAATACATCATTATCTATTGCATTGTTAAACAGACTGAAATATAACCAAATGAATTTATGACAAAATGAAAATGAACAAAACTAAACCTACTGTAACTTAATCCTAAGATATCAAAGAAATCTACCCTATTTACTTGTCAACATAAGACTGAATAGTAAGATGAAAAGGATGGAAAAGAAACAAAAGGAAACTCTGTGCACAACCAGTTATTTAATCTATGAAATGAAACTATATTATCAACACAACATCATATTATAACCTATGCTATAGGAAACAATGAAATGAATGATTACAGTAATTCAGTTGCATAAACAAACTGGAAATAAAACTAGACTAATTTGCAAGGAAAGGGATAACGAAAATACACATAATAATGAAAACCACTGGTTAGTGAGGGGTCCTCTCAGCAATCAGGGTGACGCTTCCTAAACGCTTTTCCCGATCATGAACATAAACACAACAAGGATGTAACTTATATTAAAATTTGAAACAGTATTATAGAGTCTCTCTTTGAAATCGATTGATAGAATGTAAAACTAGCTCCTATGCTCTCATGTAGAGGCAAATATATAGTGTTTACAAGAATGAGCAGGTCAACCCTTTTAGTGGTCAACCGATCCTAAATTTTGTTAACCATTATTACAACCAACTAATTGAATGCCAACACACATCGCTTCTCCTTCTTCCTCACACACTGGTTCTCTATTGCACATGATGTGGCATGAGCATTTATTTTGACATGGACTGGTGTCATGGTGTCAAGTAGAGGAGGAAAGCTAATGAGCCTTCTAGAACAAAGGTCATTCTATCATCCAAGCATGTGGACACATGACAATTACAAAACTTTCTATCCTTTAACACTATGGAATATGCCAACGAACATTGCGCAATTTGATCGGTGAGTTGGATGGTAAGTTGGATGCGCTCTGTGCATATCTAGTGTGATGTGTGCCCAGCTGTTGGTTCATCAAAAGATCATAACCTGCAAACAAATTCATACATATATCAAACGTGCTCCTAAATAATATCAATTTTAATCAATAAAATCATGAAATAATAATAATAAACCAAAATTTTCATAAATCCAAATATATCCATACCTGAGGCTGAATGAGAAGCTGTATGATAGAAATTTGTCAAAAAGATGACAAAATGGATGTTAAAAAGTGTAATGTACCAGCAAAAAATGGTGACAAAACTAAGATCAACAGTAATCCCCATGAATGATATTATGTCAATTACATTTTTAGGAACTTGCCATTCAGTGATATCCTTAATTGTGTCATGTTAGGATTATATAATACTCCCTTGTACATATATAGTTTATTTGATCATCTTGTCTAGCATAGGGAGACATTATTACTATACTAGAGTATGGGGAACACATATAGAGGTTAAATGAAACTTACTTCATGTTCATGCATGAGTTTAGGTTCCTCTAAGACCATTCCCTACATTATAGGATCCACTCTGAGTGACACCAATAGCTTCCATCAGTTGGTTGTGGTAGGTAGCTAGTTATGCTGAGTTAACCTTCAGTTACATTTAGTTAGATCACTTTCAGTTACTCTAGCACCAGTTTTGCATGGCTGCATGGGGAAGTGGTGCCTTTTTCCACCTACCTCACCAGATTAACTATTTTAACTGATTGTTAGACTGATTTAGATATGAGGAGTTAGACTAGTGGCTCACATGCAATGATTTAGACACTTCTAGTTAGCTAGTCAACGAATTTTAGTTGGTATATTCGAATCTTATCCACATGATTTGAATTCTCCTTATTGTAACATTGGTTTATATTATTGGAATGAATGAAGATTAATGTTGTAATTAACTAATAAATTCTTATCAGATTTTTCTCAAAATTCTGTTGTTTAGTGTACATTGTTCGTGATATTTTGCTGCACAATTCTACCTTTCAATTGCTCTCATTTCCTGTAGATCAATGGTTCAATAATTCAAACATGGTATCAGAGCCTTGTTCAGGTTAGCAGCAAGTCTTGTCCGATCTCCATTGTACACTAGAAGCAGTTGATTTTTCACATAAATCCTAGAATGATAGCCTTGCTCCCTATGAATTATGTTCAAAGAAGTCTATCTAGGTGTGACGAACTCTAAGATAGTGTACATGTCGAGGTGGAAAGGTTAGAGAATGACATGATTGCAATTTGATTTTGGTTTTGCAGTGATATTTGTAGGTACCTACATAGATTCTTGAGGAATTAATGATTTCATCATATATATAGATGCATTTTTCATCTCTTGTACCTGAAATCCTTACACCCTTCAACTACTCTGCTTGGATGGAAGATATGGAGGTAGCCTTGCACAAGCTTGGTATTTATAGGATGACAATGGATATAGAAACTGAGCCCCAACAGTATATTGAGAAGAACAAATTTTTGAATTGGATTGATGAGGAATTCAGCTTCATGTGCACTCATATCTCCCGGTATCTTTTGTTCCATATTAAGGGACTTAGGAGTCCAAAGGAAGCTTGGAAAAAGATTGAATTTGTGTTGAAGCTTGGAAGGGATCTTTTACTCAAAAATTATTCACTAAATACAAGTCACTAGTATTGAAATGAAAATAATGTGGATTAGAGATGAAAGATGAGAAACTTGTGATGTCTGTACTAAGAAAGATTGGATATGAGTACTCAGTTTTTGTCTCTACATTCGATTTTAGAAGAGATTCCATCCCCAATTGGAATATTCCTTCTCTAGATTCTTTTGTTGAGTCCATAATACAAGAGCAAGATAAATTGGCTCAAATTGGAGTGATGCAAACCTCCAAGAGTTAAGCACTCTTAATGTCGAACTCAAACAATGCGTAAGAAAAATGGAATCACAAAGGAAAGGAGCCCAAAGCCACTGATTCGAAGCCAAAGGAGAATCATAAATCATTCGAAGGAGCCTCAGGCTCCAAGAAAAAGAAGAAATTAGAGAAGACTAGATGTCCATATTGTATGAAAGGATTTCATCAAGAGAACCAGTGCATGAAGAATACAATAAACCAACTGTCAAAAATCCTTGAATATAAAATTATTTCCCTCCCACAATGAGCAAATAATTATGATGTTGAACAACCGACAGGATATAATGAGAGATTCCATGCCTTGAAGGTAGGCCTCACTCAGTCAAAATATTACTTGATTTATTCTGGGGCATCCAACCACATGGTTTCCTCTAAGGAATCCTTCTTTACTCTCACTCTATCAGGAGGAACTATAATTCACATTGGAGATGGATCCCAAATCCTAGTTGCTGGGAGAGGTTCTATTAAAATCCAACATGGTGAGTTCAACAATGCTCTTTATGTTCCCTCTCTTGAAACATATATGCTGTTTTTTTATCATATGACCCATACAGGCTCTCCCAAGAGAGTTACATTTGAATTTGACTCAGTTGAAATCATAGAAAAAGATACTGGAAGTCTCATAGAGAAAGGGTTTTCTAACCATGCCTCAAAGGCATATGAGTTCTCTCATGTTGTGCTTGTTTCACACCCAACAAGTTCATTGACTCATGCCAACAAAACCAAAAAGATATGACATGAGAGATTTCGGCATCTCAATTTCAATTATCTCCAGCAACTCCACAATGAAAAAATGGTTGAAGGATTTCCTCTCATCCAAACATCAGATGGAGTATGTCCTAGTTGCTTGGTATTTAAACATCCAAAGAAGAGGTATGAATTTGGGAAGGAAACTAGAGCTACCTCTACACTTGATATGATACACAGTGATGTTCCAAGACCAATTCCTACAGCATCAATTAATGGTTTTGGGTATTTCCTTAGTTTTATTGATGATTGTTCAAGGTTTTGCTTGGTATATTTCATGAAAGAGAAATAATAAGTATTCAAAATTTTTAAAGTTTTTAAAGCTTTGATTGAGAATAGTTTTATCAAAAATATCAAGTCCATTAGATCAAATAATGGATGTGTATACATTAACATATATTTTCATCATTATTGTGAATCATAGGGGATTTGAATGGAACACTTAGTTCCATAAACAACATAGCAGAATGGTGTGCGTGAGAGGGAAAATAGATCATGGAAGGAGATGGAAACCTGTCTTCTCCAATCCAAGAATCTTCCTCCTTCTCTTTGAGATGAAGCTGTAAACTATAATTCATACATACATAATAGAGTGCCTCAAAAATTAGTGGTTGGGGCCACTCCTTTTGAAGCACTACATGGGAATAAGCCTAATGTCTCTGACTTGAGAGACTTTTGTTCCAAATATTGGGACAAAATACCCATGGATAAGAGGAAGTCCTTCCAATCCCAGAGTAGCGAATGCATACTACTGGGATATGGTGAGGATGCAAAAACATATAAGTTGATGGAAATTTCAACTAGGAAGTGCTTCATAGAGTGCAGTGTTCAGTTTGAAGAAGATCAGTTGCTTGATCTACCACCATCTAAAGCACAAGAAGGTATAAACACTCTTCCATTCACTTTTGATGATGATATTTTGTCACATGTTTTAGATTCACATGAAGAGGAACACAATCAACATGATCTTGATATTGAGTTTGTACCTCATGAGAATCTATATTCAGATCCATCTCCCACCCCAAATTAGTGGCCTAATCCTAAATGGGCCCAAAATATCATTGAAGCAACTGGGGATGGTTTTGGAAATATAGAAGACAGAAGGAGAGCAAGGTCCCAGTATCAAAATGCTCATGTTGCACTCTCTCACACAAATTCACTATTTACAGAGTGATGCACCAAACTTATAGAAAAGTTCTACTTGATGATAGAAAATGATCAATCATTTGGTCCACAGAAGAACAAAATTGATCATTCTATTCCTCCTTTAGAAAGAAGAAACAAATACAACATCCATAATATGAGAATAACATTGAGAGGTTCACATGCACAACTTTAGCATGCTATTGCACAGAAGAACCATGCTGTTGCATAGTGCTGCAAATTGTAGCAAACTTTTTCCAATTTTTTACCCAAAAAGGAAAATTTTCTCTCAAGTATAGCTTGGTTTTCTTGTTCCTGCTTATTTTGAGGCGGGGGGGGGGGGGGGGGGGGGGGNATTGTATGGCTAAATTTTGTCCTAGTTTCTAGGTCCTAAAGTTGTCCAGGTTAGGATTAAGGAGGGGGTGGGGGGGGGTGTTAGGATTATATAATCCGCCCTTATCCATATATAGTCTATTTGATCATATTGTCTAGCATAGGGAGAAATTATTACTATAATGGAGTATGGGGAACACATATAGATGCTAAATAACACTTATTGCATGTTCATGCATGAGTTTAGGTACCTCTAAGACCATTCCCTATATTATAGGAGCGAGTCTGAGTGCCACCAACAGCCTCCAAAAGTTGGTTGTGGTAGGTATCCAGTTAAGCTGAGTCAACCTTCAGTTACATTCAGTTAGACCACTCTTATTTATTCTAGCACGAGTTTTTCATGGCTGCATGGGGAAGTGGCACCTTTTTTCACCTACCTCATCAGTTTAACTGGTTTAACTAATTGTCGGACTGATTTAGATATCAAGAGTTAGACTAGTGGATCCCATGCAGTGATTTAAACACTCCTAGTTATCTAGTCAATAAGGTTTAGTTGGTAGATTCAAATCTTATCGACATGATTCAAATTCTCCTTATTGTAACACTGTTGTATACTTCTATAATGAATGAAGATTAATGTTGTAATTAAATGATCAACTCTTATCGGATTTGTCTCGAATTTGTCTTGTGTAGTGTACATTGTTCTTGATATTCCACTGCACAATTCTAGTTTTCAATTGCTCCCATTTCCTGGAGATCAATGGTTCAATAATTCAAACATGTCAGGGTCGAGAGAGATTCCATCCTTGGACACCACATGTCTTAGATATTGAATTTTGTCTTTAAAGAAGTCACATTTATTGAACTCAGCATAGAACTATTGTTCTCTTAATATTTGTAACATTATATTTAGATGTTCCTCATGTTCTTGTTCATTATTTGTGTGGAAATTAAGGCCATCAATAGATTAATTTTACTCACAACAATTATCAATTGATCATGCAAAATCACTCACAAAAGAGACTGAATATGGAGCTGTAACACTAAATTGTATTAACCGAGTGTACAATAGCCAACCCTATAATAACATAGGTTTATGAATAAATAGAATACATCAAGAAATCAAATTCATGAGGAGGCATACAAATCTAGCATAAAGCAGGCTTACCAAAAATAAGCAAATCCCCCATAGGTGTAAAAAGCTGATCCCAAATCTGTCATGGAGCTCATGAATTGGAAAAAAGGATTACAAAAGATAAAGAGTGGTGGAATGGCAGCTCATAAATTATTTTTCATGGAGAAAAGAGAGGAGGATGTGTAGGACAAAAAACTAGTCAACCTCACCTAGTCTAGCTTTTCCTTTTGCCTTAAAACACTAAAAAAGCAGGCAATAAAGTAGAAAAACCAGAAGGGCACCTAGGAGGCCAGGAATAAAGTAGAATTGATTCCTTTAGATCTCCCATGTGCTCCATGAGTCAAATATGGAAATTTTGACCATTATAGATAGGCAAATAACAACTTGCACAAGGTGGGACACATGAACTAGGCAAATAAGACAAAAATAATGGAATTAATGTCTAAGTGGGTAAACTATGGGTTGATTATTATAACACCCCCCTTTAAGCTTGAATTATGAGTAATATATCAGAAAATTATAGGGCCTAGCAACAAGTCTTAGTCACCCTTTACATACTGCATGTCCAAATAAACAAGGAAAGAGGCAAAACCAACTTGGGAAAATCCTCCCTTAAACATGGACTGTAAACAAAATTGTAGAATCTTGTTTTCACTCATGCTTTCACAGCATGATCAGCAATCCCCAACAGTGATTTGAGATTGCTGAAGGTCTTCTCACAAAATTCTTTGGTGAAGATATTAGCTACTTGTTCTGAAGATGAACAGAAGAGTAGGTGAATGGTGCCATCATGCACAAGTTCTCTGATGTAGTGCATATGGATCTCAATGTGTCTGGTTCTCTGCTTCTTAACTGGATCCTTGCAGATTCGAATGGTACTTTGGTTATCATAGTATATGGTAGTTGAGTACTCGGGTTCGAAGCCACACTCTCCAAGTAAACCTTGCAACCATAAACATTGAGTTGCTGCATTAACAACTCCTCTGTACTCTGCTTCTGTAGATGAGAGTGCAATGGCACTCTATTTCTTGCTTGAACAGCTGGTTGGCCCTTCTACAAGCATGAACACATATCCTAAAGTGGACTTTCTGTCTATGCTATCACCTTCCCAATCACTGTCAGTAAATCCAATCAACTCAAGATCATATTTTGCTTTATAGAAGATCCCATGTGTCCTTGTTCCCTGAACAAAGTTAAGGATCCTTTTGGCTTCTTTCCAATGGATCTCTTGAGGCTGATCCATGAATCTAGAAGCCACACTTACTGCATAACAAATATCAGGTCTAGTATGTGTCAGATACAATAAATAGCCAATCAATTGCCTATACAGTGTATTGTTTACCATCGGTGAAGAATCAGCTTCTTCCAGCTTCACTCTTGAAAGGAAAGGAGTTTTGCTTGCTTTGCAATCCTTCATTTTGAATTTTTTCAGCAATTCCACAGCATATTTGGACTGGTACACCTTGATTCCATCTTTGGTTTGAGAGATATCAAGCCCCAAAAATTGACTTAAGAGCCCCAAATCTGTCATGGAGAAGGCTTGGTTCATAGCTCCTTTTAAGGAAGCAATCTCAGCTTGTGAGCTTCCTGTAATGAGGAGGTCATCAAAATATAACACAATGATCATTAATCAACCATTAAATAACTTCAAATATACATTTGCATCTGATTTGCACCGAACAAAATTCAGTGATAGCAAGAAGCTATCAATCTTGGCATACCAAGCCCTAGGGGCTTGCTTTAGCCCATACAATGACTTTCTCAACTTGCACACAAGAGAAGGGTTAGTAGAAAAACCTTGAGGCTGATGAATATATATCTCCTCAGTGAGATATCCATTCAGGAAGGCACACTTTACATCCATGTGATGTACCTCCCATTGCCTTGAGGCTACAATGGCTAGAGCTAGCCTGATGGAATCCATTTTTGCCACTGGGGCAAAAGTCTAATTGTAATCTATGCCATGAACCTATGAGTATCCCTTGGATACCAATATGGCCTTGTACTTTAGTGGTGAACCATCAGCAGAAAATTTGGTCTTATATACCCACTTACACTGTACTAGTTTTCTCCCTGGGGGAAGATCCATTAGCTCCCATGTGTTGCTCTTCTGGAGTGAGCTGAACTCCTCCTTCATGGTTGTTTGTAATCTTGGATCTCCTGCTGATTCTTCATATGTTTTAGGATCATAATCCACCATCAAATAGCATTTTTCAGCAAACATAGGATCCTTCATGCACATACCACTCTCAATTTGAGATCTAGTCCTCCTCGGGTCATTGGGATCCCCAGCTAGCTCACCTACTGCATGTAGTGTCTTGGCTGCCCATTTTGTATTTGTGGGGCTGTTAGGGTCTGAAATAAACTCATATCAATCAGAAAAATCAGAATCAGCATGTTCAACAAACTCTTTACTTACTTCTTGAGGTTCAGGTGGTGAAGAGGCTTCACCAACTTCCACTTCTGCAAGGGGTTCTTCTTCAAACTGAACACACCTTTCAATGAAGGCTTTGTTTTTGCTCAAATTTATAAACTTTTACCCTTTTGAATCTTTAGAGTATCCAACAAAAAGACACTCTTGGCTTTGGGGCTGCAAATCCTTCCTCTTCTCTGTCGGGATTCTAGCCCATGCCTTTGAGCCAAAAATCCTGAAATGGGTCAAATCTAGCTTGTGCCCACTCCATGATTCGAAGGGAGTCATGCCATAAAGATGTTTGTGAGGCACCCTATTCTGAATATAGGCTGCATAGTTGATAGCTTTGGCCCAGTACTTTGGTGGAAAAGTTTTGGCCTCCATCATGCATGTTGCCATCTCCTTCAGTGATCTGTTCTTCCTCTCAGCAACACCATTTTGTTGTGGTGTGTAAGGGATAGAATGATGCATCTGAATACCTGCATCTACAAAATAGTTAATAAAATCAGACTTGACATACTCACCACCATTGTCAGATCTGAGGGCCTTGAGTTTCCTTCCAGACTGGTTTTCAACCAAAGCCTTAAAGACTTTGAATAGGCCAAAAACTTCAGACTTGTGTTTCAAGAAGTGAACCTAGCAATACCTGGAAAAGTCATCTATGAAAGTTAATGCATATTTGGCCCGACTCATAGACATATGAGGGAATGGACCAGAAACATCACTGTGGATCAGCTCGAGGGGTGCAGAGGTTCTCTCATGACTAGCTCTCTCAAACTTATGCTCTGGGTGTTTTCCTAGGATACAACCTTGGCAGACTCCTTTGGAAAATTTTATCTTGGGAAACCCTATGACCATCTCTTTTTCAATAAGATTAGAAAGATATTTGTAGTTAAGGTGGCCAAATCTCTCATGTCATAGATTGCTGGATTCATTTGTAGAAATTCAGGCCTGCAGTAGATTAATTTCACTCACAGCAATTAACAATTGATCATGCAAATTATCAACAATGGAGACTGAATATGGAGTTGTAA
>LPNX010717198.1:0-57299 GCA_001517045.1 Pseudotsuga menziesii
ATGATCAGACTTTAGTTCCTTCTATATGGATGCAGCAGTTTGCATGATTACATTTGTTATTTTGTGATGCTCTGATTGCTGATTATGCTCAGACATTTGAAGCTATGTAAATGATGTTTTTTTATTCTTTTGAATAACAAAGGCTGGTATTTTTTCCTCTGAAAACTAATTAATATGACATTACATGATTTACATGTGTATTAGATTTTATTTACAAGTGTTGTAATTAATTATAATGTGACTGTATAATTCGCATGTGTATTAGATGAGAATAAATGTATGATTCTTTTTTTTTTAAATTTAAACATAATATCATATTAAAAATTTATATTGATTAATAATGGACACCATTCAAACTACTAAAATATAATGACCATACATAAAGCAACTAAAAATGACTAAATTAGTGACCAATAAATGAGATTAATGACCAAAATTCACAAATAAAATGACCAATAATTGAGAGATACACAACCAAACAATGAAATACAAATGACCAGAAAAATGACCAAAATTCGCATATCAATGACCAAAAATCAGTTTTGGTGGCTAATTTATGGTCTTTTATTACGCTACCAAATTTGGTCATATTCTAGCTTGTCATGTGATCATTAAATTGGTCACAAATGTGGTCATATATTTGGTCATTGATTCAAATATATGACCAAATTAATGACCAAATATATGACCAAATTAATGACCAACCAACAAGCTATAAATGACCAAAATAAAAATGACCAATTTTGGTCATGTAATAAAAGACCGCAAATTAGCCACCAGCGATCGCCAAACCAAAAGTGGTCATTGATATGCGGATTTTGGTCATTTTTTTGGTCACTAATCTCTCATTTTCCACTAGTGAAGAGCTCCTAGAGAGTTCCAGGTGGGTGATCATGTGTATATAAAGTTAAAGCCAAGAAAAGTTCCTTGAGACTGGGCCAAAATTCAAATTTGGCACCCATGTATTGCGGGCCGTTTGAAATTCTAGCTAAAGTAGGGTTGGTTTCATACTAGCTAGCCCTACCACCCAATATTAACATGTATAATGTGTTTCATGTTTCCATATTGAAAAGGTATTTTCATGATGTTTCTCATGTGATTGATTGAAATGTAATCCAAGTGGAACCCGAAGGAGAGTTTCAAGTGGGGTCGGAGCGCATTCTTGACAGGAGAGAAATTTTACTCAGTAACCATACCATCGAATAGGTCTAGGTGCAATGGAAGCACCTTAGTCTCGAAGAAACTACTTGGGGGATAGAAAATAATATGCAGGAGGCATATCTAGACATATTCCAAGAGGTTGAAATGGAAGAATAAAAACAAAAGTTATAACACCAAGGACGATGTTATATTTTAAGGGGAGGTGTATGTAATACCCCATGAATTAATAATTATTATTAACTATGCTGGAAAAATACTTTATTTATTATTTTTATTATTTTTGACAAAAAAGTCAAGAATAAAACATTTTGTAATAAAAACATTTTATTTAATAAAATATGTCGAGGGGTGGGGGAGTGTAGATAGCTGTTGAAGAGTGTTTGCTGACCGACAAGAGTAAAAAGACAAGTGGCAGAAACTACTGAGTGTGAACTCAATTTGCAGGAGGAATCATCCCCAAAAATCAGGTCAGCACTCCTAGTTGAGTGCTAAAGAGAAGGAGGCTCATAAATGATCAAGTCCTAGGAAAAATACTATAAATTAGCATGTCCATAAGCAGCAGGAGGCTAGCATTGGACGGGGATTAACATCTGTGAAATGCAAGAGATGACGCATTGAAATATTTTTCTCTTGTGGTTTGGAGAACAGACTCGGCTTGGTTGCTCTTGGAGTTGGTTGGGAGGAAAAACTTATCCACTTCTGTTTTCCCATTGTCGGTGCCATGTTCTTATTTTGTTGCTTATGTTTTATTTTAGTTACAGGAGAATGCGTATTTTAATGTTGAATCGCAGCTATACATCTAGGAGAAAAGTTTATGCATCCATATATTATGTAGCATATTATACATGTACAATGTTAGATTATTTATCAAATGCTTCTAAGATTGGGCATCCATGCCCACATCAAGGATTGCTAGTAATGTTATTACTGGAGTAATTAGTAATTCGTTCCGAGCATAATTATTTAGATCTGGTTGTTGTTGATCTGTTATGGTTTTGAATTCAATACTCGTTCTTTAAATTATTCACATTTCTGTAAATTATTCATGTTAAATTCATCTCATAAACCCCTGTACAAATCGAGACTGTTCAGATCAGGATCTTGGGATAAATTTAAAATAAACTATGGATATTTTATTCATGGAGATCAATGATTATAACTTATTCAGCTAATCAATTAATGATCCACAAAGTTAAGGTGTAGTTCTGATCTAATAGCAGATCGACGGATGAGATTGAAGCCGCAAGATATTGGCAGCTCACACGAGTTGCGGAAGAACATTTCGAAAAAGTTAAATTGCATTCTGAAATCCATATTATGGAACGTTAATTGCGGAGGGTTAACTCTAAAAATGTTAAAAATGGAACCTACATTCCGCAATCTGCATTGCAGAGGGGTGATTGTGGAGGCATGATTTATAACCAGTTAAAAATACGTTCTGCAATCCACAATGAGGAGGGATAAATTATAACAAGTTAAAAATACATTCTGCAATCTTCAATCCTCATTGCAGAAGGTCAAACGTTGAGGGATAAATTATAACAAGTTAAAAATATGGTCCGCAATCTGCAATCCAGATTGCGGAAAGTTAAATTACAAATATTTAAAGTGCGTTCCGCAATTCGTAATCCACATTGCATAAAGCTAATTGTGGAAGGTTAAATTATGAAGAGTTAAAATGCATTCCACAATCCGCAATCTGCATTACATAAGGTTAAATTATAAAGAGTTAAAATCTGTTCCGCAATTCGCATTTCAGAAAGCTAATTGCAGAAGATTAAATTATAAAGAGTTAAAATATGTTCCGCAATTCGCAATCCGCATTGCGGAAAGCTAATTGCAGAGGGTTCATTTATAAAGGGTTAAAGTACGTTCCGCAATCCGCATTGCGAAAAGCTAATTGCGGAAGGTTAAATTATAGAGAGTTAAAATGTGTTTTGTAATCCGCAATCTACATTGCGGAATGTTAAATTATAAAGAGTTAAAATGTGTTCCGCAATATTCATTGTGGAAAACTAATTGTGTAGGGTTAATTTATAAAGGGTTAAAGTGTGTTCCGCAATCCACAATTCACATTGAGGAAAGCTAATTGTGGAGACTAATTTATAAAGGGTTAAAGTGCATTCTGTAAGCCGCAATCCACATTGTGGAAAGCAGATTTCAGAGGGCTAATTTATAACGAGTTAGAGTACGTTCCGCAATCCGCATTGCGGAAGGTCAATAGCAAAGGGTTAATTTATGAATAGATAAATGGTGTTCTACAATCCGCAATCCGCATTGAGGAAGGATTATTGTGGAAGGGTCTTTGTGGAAAGAACGGTAACTTAGTAAAATATGATTAAAACAGTTAAATAAATTGAAGCCTAATTGACAGAAACGGGTTCTGAGATTTTGAAAGGTTGAACGAGCAAGTAAATGCCAAGAAGATGCAATAAGATCTCAATGTTCAATAATGCCCTATTAGTTACAAATAAGGAATTAAATAATCTGTCTTAGATATATGTTATATAAGGATTTTTTTATTATTATGGATTTTTTAGGTGTGTTACAAAGATGCTTATAGAACCCATCTCAAGCTTTTCCCACTTCTATATATGTTGTACACCATCACCAAGACAATCAATGAGAATTCCTTCAAATTAAGCATTCCTCCATTCCATGGACTTCACCCAATATTTAATGTGAAGTTACTTTGCCCATATTTTCCACCATTGTTGGACCCATCGGAGGTGGTAGAGAAGTTGACAGCTACAGAGATTAACCCTAACTGCATGGAACAAGAAACCATTGATTGGATCATGTACACACAAGTTAAGGGAAACCTCCAGTAGAAGGTCCATCTATATTAGGTTATCAAATCAGGGAAACTATATTAGGTTGTCAAAGCAGGGTAGCTACTCCACCAAGGAAAGTGGCTCACTAGGAATCAAGTTTAGCATAAGTTTCCGCATTTGATGGGGGAACTGAACGCAGTGGATATAGGTGGCGACCCACCTATTCCATTGGCTCAAAAACAATTTCCATTTTGGCAATTTTCCAGTAATTTTGCTACATTTGTTTTTGGTCTTAAACTTTTGGGGTTGTTTTGAGGCCCTAAACAATGTTTTTTGGTTCACAACTGCCCAAAAAATAACTATTGGCTCTCATTTGGGCCTAATCCACTATTTAAATCCTTTGATAGATATTTCCAACGGTCCATCGATCACCCCAAACTGTGATTGTATGCAAACATTATGACCCTATGCAGAGATGATTTTAAGAACACCCCCAAAATGTTTATGTATAATAAATGGGTGAATTTCCCTAATATATAGGAAAAATTGAAGGTTATTTTATCAATAATATAATATGTATATATAATTTTTTGGCTAATATTTCATTCTATTATATAAACTTGTAAAATATTGGTGAATCTTTCAATAAATTATAAGATATTGTAAAATATTGGCGAATAATTCACTGAATTATAACATACAGTAAAAAAATTCACGAATCTTTCATCAAGTTATACAATATTTTTATAGGAAGACTCAATTTTGTATTCTATAGATTACTAAGGTAGTGCAATAGAAGAGCATATACCATAGCTCAACTCTATAGAATCCTACACCCTCAGATGACCAAATGTATGAATGAGGAGAGGAGGGATTTATTTATACATTTCACAAGCAATATTGGGTCACTCACAACTAGAGGTGTTGGTGACACACAACTACACTAACTAGATTAAGGGCAAGTGGGGACTCCACTTTTTATCTCATCCCTCAATGGCTTAACGAACATGTGGGGACCCAAACCTTGACATACCGACAAACTAATAGAATTGAACACTTTACACCGTGGAGTGATTATGGAACCCACAAACCATTATTACAATGTGGAGTATTATTGAGACCCACAACCTTAATATAGTGTACGAATTACCAATTAGCTTATTTTCCAATTCTGTCATTTTTAAGCTACCATCTAAGAAATAATAACCTACTTATTTGTTTATATATAGAAATGCCATTTTTTCCTTTCTTTTGTTGACAATCAAAATATGTATTATGTCATTTGATTTAGAATTTTTAGAGTTAGTTAGAAACTTGCCATGATTATTAGAAATAAAAACATACACTAACAAGAATAGAAAACACATTAATGCATCATCACACATATCATTAGAACTACTCTGTTAAAGAGTATTTTTCTCAGATAAACTGAGGAGGTGTTTGTATCCATGTCCTCGAAATTTTTTAAATCATGGAAAATGTGGTAAAATTGTGTTAGCATCCTCATTGAATGCAACAGACTAGATATCAAATAACACAATGTCTACAGATCAGGTCAAACATGCCATGTACATATTATATACAATCATGATGGAAATGAAGTGTCATGTTCCAACTAAAACATATATGTATCATACATAATTAGATCCATTTCTAGGTGATGATAGAAATTACACATCAAAACATATCACCAAAAAACATTTGGTTTCTGAATGACCCTTACAAAAAACAAAATATTGTAAAATAAGTACTGAACCCAACAAATTTAGGTCACAAATAAAATTGACAAACTTGGAAATACGAATAAAAAAATCTATCATTCATGAACTTCCCAATAAAAATAAGAGAATACACCCGTACGCTTTTGACAACTCTACAAGAAGATAACCAAAATAATGACCATTCCATTGTAGCCCTGGCATTATAATAATTGTGAATTAATTCATATTACAAACATCCAAAAGATAAACAATAATAGACCTAAAATATGAACATATACAATCTCATAAAACACCTTAGATCCCATAATCTTACAGAGCAAGATCCTAATAAAAGCACATTTTAAATAGTTGGGTCAACTTCAGTTTGAATATATAAAAACCATGTGGCATCTCTCAATCAAGAGAAGCATCCACTAACAACATATAAATGTCAGTTGATAGTTTAAACATGACAAGGCATAAAATAAATCATATTGTTTGATCTCTATAACCCTTTCATGAAACCAAAACTCCTAGGATATAATAAAACCCTAATAACACCAAATGAGCCCTAAGAATCAAGATTTCCCTAGAATTCAACAAGACTAAAAAATCATCCATGATAAAAATGGTAAATTTGCAATATAATAATCTATTGTAATTGTGTATAAAAAGCATCAAAATAATGATAAAAAGTATACCATGTTAATTATTGGATAAAAAGCGTGATGTGAGTTTGTATTCTCTGATAAATTGCATGTGTGGCATGCCCCTTCAATAGCTGAGCTTTCGGCAATGGAGATGTTATGCAAATATTAAAATGTCAAGAAAACTAATGAAACGTTGAATCGCATCAACCAAAACCTTCACGCTTCCAGTGCAATCTGATGTGGGTGAACCATCAACCATTGTAGCCTTTATATAGAACAAAATAGCCCCTTATTTTCACTCCAATACTGGAAATCAAGGGCTAAAAGAATTTATCACATGAAATTGACTAAAAATACAAATAAATGCAATCATATTCCTGAATTAGAAGGAAAATGGAGGGTGAAATAACCCTTGGGAACCTATGTTACTGAAATTGGGGGTGAAGTAGTGATTTCACAATATTTTCTCTAGAAATTATGGGTGAAAGACATATTGGAGGGAGATTTCACTAGGGAGAAAATATTTTTTTTCATTTTACTCATTCGTGTACGGGAGGCTATTCATTTTGGATTTATTTATTTTCTAATAAATATTGGGAAGATATATTTTAGCTGAAAAAGGCCTTTCCATACAGGAAAATGGCCCATTAAAACTTTGTAGCCCCCTTAATATAGCCCCTAAAACTATCCATGACCCCAGGAAGTTGAATGCTTAACTACCCACCTTGGTGTCACAAAATTTGTAATGATTCATATCACAGGCTTAGGTTTTTGGATGTTTAAGGTTCTTTCCCTCATGATTATGATAAATATGCCCTTTCGAGCTCTTTTTGTATTCAACTTGTAATGAATGAGTGTATTTGTCACATCCCTTCTCAAAGATATAGCTACCACCATTCTAGTTGCTTTCATTTTACAGTATGTTATGTTTCATTCATTTTAATAGAATCTGAGCTCACTGTATTACTGTGTTTCTTGCAATATATCTATGCATGTGAATATATATGCTCTTTAATTTCATTCTCAAATAAATGCATATCAATGCATTGGTGAGAAGCACACAAAAGATGACAGATGGCTGATGTTTCCTGGAATGACCAAGGGTAATGAAAGATGTATTTTGAATATTGGTTTTCCCGACTTGTAAAGGGATTCCAAGGTAAGTATTGGTTATTATTGTGTGTATGCTTATTATTTGTTTTAATTTCTCTAGATTGTTTGGTTTATTTTAATATGATATCAAAGCCATGTTGGGTGGGTAAATCTATTTCATGAGGGAAGTTGTAGATCATCGACTTTGATGAAGATGCATCGATGTGAAGAATTGGTAGAAGAAACACACTGAAGATAGCGATTGAAGAAGTACTTGATTAAGGAGTGCTTGATTTGGTTCATTGTATTTGGAGCATGAAGGGTGTTGGAAATGAAACATGTTGATATTTTATAGTATCGCATGCTCAAGAGATAGGTGTAAGCATTTTTATGGAGTTGGATTTGATCACATGTAAAAGGGCATGTGGTTGTAAGACCTATTTTGGCTTGTGCACCCATGGTTTATTTGAACACCAATGTAAAGTCTAGGCATAAAACTAGGTGATTATAAAGGGGGAGGGAGGTCGGGGACCATGTTGTATTCCTAGATACCCGGTTATAAACTTTGAGGGAGGTAAGTTTTTATCCCAAGTCAATTTTAAAGGGGGGAATGTTGGGTAAATATTTACTTGGTAAAATAGTAATTAGATTAACTTGTATTTGGTCATTAATGGGTTTACCATTGTTGGATTTTAGACCCATGTTATTGGGTAACCCACAATATTTGCTCATGGTATTAGCATGTGATGAATCCTATTTAAAGGCTTGAATAAATCCATTGTAAAATGCCTCATGTGACTGGTATGGGATGGATTGGCCAAGGGTAATGAAAGATATATTTTAATGTTGGTTTTCTTACTAAAAGGTTTCCAAGGTAAATATTGGTTGTTATTATGAGCATGCTTATCATGCATTTTAATTTCTTTGCGATGCTTGCTTAATTTTAATAAGCCCCACACTAAGCATGGGTCCCATCTATGAATGTTGATTGCCATGTTGAAGTAGCCCATAACCCATGTGCAAGGACCAACTATAATCCTAAAATAATCCAAGGGACTCATCCATAAACTTGGGTCCCATGTCCATGTGCTCAATATAACACCCAAATGGTGACACGTAAGCTCTATGAATCATTGAGTGCCATGCTTCAAATTTCGGCCATAATGATGTGGATGAAAATTAGTATAACCTCCAAAGCAAACAAACCCTATATATAGAAATAAAAGGATGTCTCTAAAAGGAAATGTACTACTATATAATAATTATACTTGAAACTAGTAGGCAGCACCTGCTATTGTATATCCTCCACTATGTTCTCTTCATATGGCAGAAAAGAGTCATCATAAAGATGATCGAAGTATTTGTTTTCCCAAAAATTACAAATGCCCATTTATGGACTCAATTTTGACCATAAATACATCATATAATATTTCATTATCAAATCCCCAAAAATTCCTTGTTGAATGGAATTAATTTGGTTGCAATATAAGCACTCTATCAAAATTTATCTCCTCTACAAGATTTATGGTCATCATGGAAAACCCTAAAAAAGCGTAGATTTCAAACTGCAATATCTCTTTCGTATGGACTCAAATTGATTTCTTTTTTTGAAACTGTGTATTTTTGCAAGGAGAATACATATCTACAACAAGTTTCTGAACATTATGCCAAAAAATACTTAGAATTTGGTATGATGGTCATGGCCGTCTTTTTTCCTTTTAAAACCTGCAAAATAGAAGAAAAACAAATTCATTTTCTTGGGCCTTAGAAAATTCTTTGATACCGTAATATTAAATACCTTAGATATGGATATGAAATCACACACAAGATATAGTAATTCTCCACACTTAACTAATATCAAGACCCTTAAGGTAGGGGAACGCCTTACAAATGATCCTTTTATGAATTGACTCATGTTCGCTTGTGTCTTAAGGTTGGACAAACTCTTTAGAGCTAGGATTCAATTATAATATTCTTCATCAAATCCTTCATAAAGAGGACTTCATCCTTATTTGTAGATAACACGAAAACTATAATCATAACAACCTCCTAACTACCTATTGGATCTTCTATATTTATTCAATTTTAATGAACACAATAAACCTTATTTAATAGTAAACCTACTAGTCTACCTTATATTAAATAACATCCATTATTATTATGTCACCCCATAGAGTGACATATATAAATCAACAATTAGAATTAGTAGTAAACCAACAATTGGAATTATTATTTGTCTTTGTTTAATAATGACAAAGATAGTAGTAAACCTACTAGTCTACCTTATATTAAATAACATCCATTATTATTATGTCACCCCATAGAGTGACATATATAAATCAACAATTGGAATTAGTTGGCTTGTATATGGTTTAAATTTTTTAAATTCCTATAATTTAAAATGTTTATTGGTTAATAATGGTTGATGGATCATTTAACAAGTTGTTGTGGTATGACAGTTACATAAACGAATTTTACTCCAATGAGACTGTTCAAGCTAACCCCAATAGTAACTTTTCCTCCTCAAGTGTACGGGTTCAACTCCCATTGAATGTAGTGTAGTTATTAAAAGTGGAGAAGACTAGGTAATAATAAAATAGAGTCTCATTTCAATAGCATAAGTCATAATTCAGAAATCATAAATTAAGTAAGGAGGTTTGCAATTCAACTAGCAAATTTGAATAAACTCCACTTAATCAAGTGGTGGATCTATTCTACATTTATTCAGAGATAGGATTTGTTGTATCACTGCATTGGGATTTTAAATTTAAATAAACGTTCAATCCTCGAAAAAACAAAGTAATATATAAGTTTTTTAGAATTTAAATAAACTTTATATCCTTTAAACCGTAATATTTTGCGGTGAAGTCTTTTTCTCTACTCTCTTTAGTGTCAATTGCGATTCTAATTCATCTAAATCAATCAATCTCATAAAGACTCCAAACTCTAGTCACACCAAATTAATATATTATTTGCGATTATTTTTCCCTCTTCATGCCTAGTTAATTCAATTTCAACCATCTATTGAACCTCTAGTTCGTTATTTTGTTTCAAGTCTTTTTTTATTAAAAACTCTTTTCCCTTGAATTGTGATTTATGTAAATGAATCTCATAAAAACACCACTAATGTCAGTAACTTTAAATTACCTTTTTAAATAATCAATTTCACATAGTAATATGGGTGGAGCATGGTTAATATTTAATGAAATATACATTATTCAATGAATAACTAGCGTAGATCCAAATCCTAGGCTCTATCAAGCAGCACCGAGATGGATGAAATCTCTCGAGGTGCAAACCTCTTCTTAGGTATCCATTGATTTGATTCAAACCAAAAGACACATCTTTTTATTTAAGGTCCACATATAATATTTTTATTATTAATATTTAATATTATTTATGGTCGACATATAATATTTTTTATTTTGTTAGGAACAAACATTGCATCATTTCCCCACACATGGTTTTAAAACCATATGCAAGGCCCTCCTACAACCATGGGCATATAATATTTTTTATTTTGTTAAGAATGAACATTGCATCATTTCCCCACACATGGTTTTAAAACCATATGCAAGGCCCTCCTACAACCATGGGAGGTTTAGGAGGCCTTGCACATGGTCTTAAAACCATTTGCAAGGCCCTCCTAAACCATGTACAATAAAACCATGGGTTGTTTAGGAGGCCTTGCACATGGTTTAAAAACCATGTGCAAAGCCTCCCAAACCATGTACAATAAAACCATGGGTTGTTTAGAATGCCTTGCACATGGTTTTAAAACCATGTGCAAGGCCAACATTTTTTTGCGGATAATTCAATTTTATGTTTTTTTCTTGACCCACATATTTTTTTTATGGATAATTTAATTTTTACTTTTTTATTGTTTTGTTAGGTAGGAAGATTACAACATCTCCCCCATATCAGATTGTTTTTGTGGCCGACATTTATTTTGGCCTATTAGAATTTTTTTTTATTATTAATAAAAATAACTTTACGAAAGTGATATTATTTTTTATTTTGTGTTACAAAATCTCTCCCATAATATTCATTATCACTATTATTTTTTGCCGACATGTTACAAACATTACATCACCTTACAAGATCTCTCCCATAATATTCACTATCACTATTATTTTTTGCCGACATGTTACAAATGTTACTAAAGTTACATCACGTTACAAGATCTCTCCCATAATATTCACTATCACTATTATTTTTTGCTGACATGTTACAAACGTTACTAACGTTACATAACGTTACAAGATCTCCCCCATACTGGACTGTAGAGCGCCTCTCGGCGCAATTATTGTATATTTAATGTATATACACCATAACATATCTTATTAAATGTTACACGTGTTACATCAAATTGTCATTACTATGATGGATTAGACTAGTTGGTATTCTATTAAAGTTCATATTATGTTGTTTACGAGTTTTTTGTAACTCTTATCTTAAGCACCTATACATATTAGTGTGAAGCAATACCATTAATCCAGGGAACCCCTTGGCCAACAGCGTCCCCCCCCCCCCACTGCCGCGACAAGGAAATTACATGCAATTTAAACTCAACCAAATCACATATATTAGTTGAATAGGGATCAATTTACTGAAGAGCCACCCAAGTGTCTGGTAAGTACATCTAATACGTATAATGGATAGGTATAATAGCTTTAGCCCCTCATCTGGGGTGGCATCTATGTGATTGGATACCCTTGTTTTCCTCATAAGAGGATCTCACGATCTGCATTCTATCCAGCTTCTCCATTGGATCAAAAGGACCAAAGATCTAATAGAATACTTTCAGCATACCTCCTTCTGCCATATTTATCAAGAATTGAACTCCGTAGCGGACGTATTATCCAAACAAGCCATCGGTGAAGGTATGGAATCCATCAAATGGGCCAAGTTCGACGGGGCATCCTGCCTAGAGCAAGGATCATTAAATATTAGTTAGCTGGAATTTGAATTTATGTTTCATCAATTCTCGGTATGATTGTCCATTTTATGACTTCTAAAGACACAATATGTTTCTATTACCAACAAATGATTTTAAGGATTATGGAGAAAATATGTACAATTGTAACTTCGACAATCCGTTTGTAAGACACAACTTTCAATAATATAAAGTTGTATTTCTATGTGAAAAAAAAATCTTGAGTCCATTATAGGGTGCTAACTTTACATTATGTTGTTTACCAGTTTTTCTTATGTCACTTAGTATTGTTGCTTATCATCATCATTAATAAAAAAATTAAAAGATGGTTCAATAAGATAATCTTCATTGATGGAATATGTATTCATAATTTATATTTAGAGTTTTAGATGACTTCATCATGATGTGTTTTTAGTAGAATCATTGGTATTATGTAAAGTTAAAATGTTCCAGTGAGTGGTGGCCCAATCCACCCAGTATTTTTTTCCATACGAAAGTATTCCAGATGCCCGACAAGAGCCCTGAAACATAGTGCCCCCACTCTGTCCATCCAAACACCACCTAGCCGTTGTGTTTGTCTTCCTAGAAGACACTGACGCTTCATTTATCTTAAACACTCTATGGACTATTCATCATGGATCGTTGGTACTGAGCAGGTGGCACTCGGGGTTTGATCTGACTCGAGAAAAAGTGGTAAAACGCCACCTATGGGTCATTTTACCAGCTTTACCTCTGCTCATCTGGAATAAAGACACGCTAACTGGCATAGAAAACACACTTGGCCACTTTGTGGCACTGGAGGAGGATTTCATGCACACTTTCGACAAGCGTCTATCCCGTGTTCTAGTCGAACTTGACATTTTTGGTGGCCTATGGGATGAAATAGACATTAGTGCCAATGATATTATCTTCACTCAACGACTGGAATATCTGAATATTCCCTTTTGTTTGTCTTACTGTCGTGATATGGGTCATCTCTGTCACCGTTTTTCCTCTCTTCTTCACGGCACCCCATCTTCTCAGGAGCATCACTCCTTGTACAATCACACAATGGGGATGACCAGTCAATCTCCCTCTTTGCATGTTATCACAGGTACGTACGATTGAGTATCGCCTTTTATCTTTGCTAATCTTTAAAAAGGAGAACTTCGCTTTATAGAAGATGTGGAAATCATAGCTTGGAGTCGCACTTTGGACCAGACCCCTCAGCCTGCAAAGCTGTCCTTTTCACAGCATATATATCATGTCATCTCTCCTGCAGTCTTAGAGCTCCCTTGTCCTTGTCTGAGTCTCCTACCTCTTGCCTCCAAGAACACCTCAGTCTTTTCACTTGAAGATTTCCTGCCCCTTTAACAAACCAGAACACATGCTTCCCCTCCTTTAACCATTGGTTCTCGCTCTATCCTTGTTACCCCTCGTCGTTCCATTACTGCCACTAGTATTAGCCCTTCTACTATTGTTCCAAGTTTCCATGACTCTCCTCTCAATCCAAAAGAGGGTCCCTCTTTTGCCGACCCATCTTTAACAAGATGCTTATCCATCTTCTCAAACAAATCCCCTCTCTCTCCATCCACTCTCCCTTTGGATTCTATACGACATGCAAATGTCACAATAAAAAAAGACAAGAAAAAACCTAGCGCCTCGAGGACCCTCCAGGATGACTCATCCTACACTCCTCTTTCATCTCGAATTAAAGAGGAAGCCAAAGCTAGATCTTCCAACTCTCAATCACGGGTGCTTAGAGCAATAACACCCTCTGGTGAGGGTATGGCATGAAACTCCTCTCTATGAACATTCGGGGTTTTTGAGGGCTTACCAAAGCTAAATACCTCAAATCGCTCCTCTTTGACCTTAATCCCGATATGATCTTCTTCCAAGAAAACTTGTGTGACTTGTCTCAAGCTCTTTTTTCTTTTGCTAAAATCAAGTCGGCGTGGGAATTTTGTGTTGTTGACTCGGTGGGATGCTCGGGGGATCTTCTCACGGGCTGGAATCCCCTTGCGGTTAGGTGTAAAGGTTTCCACATCTTTGGGGGTATCCTTGTGAAGGATAAATTCAAGGGATTGACAGTCGATTTTTCTTGTCTCAACTGTTACGCTCCCTATATCAACCAAGAGGATTTTTGGAATGCTACAGTGCCTGGGGGAGTTTTCAACCATCCCAATTTGATTTTAGCTGGTGATTTGAATTTTACTCTATCTAATGCAGAGATTTGGGGTGGGAAAGCCCATATTTTACCTACCAATCTTGGGCCTACATGGAGAGATGGCCGCAGTGGTATTGAGGGGATCAGCAAAAGGGTAGACAGATTCCTTGTTTATGTTTCTCTTTTACCTCGCTTTCTACATTATCATGCCTGGGCTCATCCTTCTGAAATCTCCGTCCACTTTCTGGTTTGTTTCGAGTGTGAAGATATCTCCTTCAGTCTTCCCTATCCCTTTAAGTTCAACCGGGCCTGGTTAAATGAGGAAGGTTTCTCTGATTTGGTTTTCTCTTCTTGGAAAGCTAACACCCTTCCAGTGGACAATGATGCAATGTCCAGTCTGGTTTTGAAACTGAAGGGCCTCCGAACTGCTATCAAATATTGGGGTAAAGACTATACCTCTAAAAACCGCAAGCTCTTAACCGATCTTTACAGAGAGATCCTTGCTCTCTTTTCTTCCTGTTCCTCGGGAATTTTCTCTCATGATGAATCTCTTAGACTCTACTTCCTGAAAAAAAGCAAGGAGACTATCTTATCTCAAGAAGTCCTCCATTGGAAGCTCAAAAGCAGGATAAATTGGATTGAACAAGGAGATGAAAACACTATTTTTTTCCATAGTTTTGCATCGACAAGGAGAAATTTCAACTCAATTTGGTCCTTATAGAATGATTCAAGATCTTTGATCTCAGACAACTCTCAACTCCACTCACTGGGTGAAAGTTACTTTTCCTCACTATTCCAGGATGATGGTAGGTCTCTTATCTCTGATTAGTTGGAGGTCATTAGACGTTTCCCCTCCTTCATATCGACTATAGATCCTTCAATCATTTGCTCAAAGGTCACCTAGAAGGAATTGGAGGTAGATTTGAACAATTTAAAAAAAGAAAAAAGCCATGGCCTGGATGATTGGCCTGTTGAATTATTTATTTTTTGGAGTGACATATATAAATCAATCAACAATTGGAATTAGTTGGCTTGTATATGGTTTAATTTTTTTTAATTCCTATAATTTTAGGTTTATAATATTAAATAGAATTTTTAAAATCTTATTTATTAAAATGTTTATTGGTTAATAATGGTTGATGGATCATTTAACATGTTGTTGTGGTGTGACACTTACATAAACGAATTTTCCTCCAATGAGACTGTTCAAGCTAACCCCAATAGTAATTTTTCCTCCTCAACTGTACGGGTTCAACTCCCATTGAATGAAGTGTAGTTATTAAAAGTGGAGAAGACTAGGTAATAATAAAAAAGAGTCTCATTTCAATAGCATAAGTCATAATTCACAAATCATAAATTAAGTAAGGTTTGCAATTCAACTAACATTTAAATTTATTTTTTTTAATTTAAATAAACGTTCAATCCTCGAAAAAGCAATATATAATGTTTTGTTTCTGAGTAATATATAAGTTTTTTTTATAATTTAAATAAACTTTCTATCCTTTAACCGTGATATTTTGCGGTGAAGTCCTTTGGTGTTTTCTACTTTATTTTCTTTCGAATTTGATTCAGTGTCAATTACGATTCTAATTCATCTAAATCAATCAATCTCATAAAAACTCCACTCCCATCAAATTAATATATTATTTGTGATTATTTTTCCCTCTTTATGTCTAGGTAATTCAATTTCAACCATTTATTAAACCTATAGTTAGTTATTTTTGTTTCAAGTTTTTTTATTGTGTTTATTGCGTCAAGAGGCTCTTTACAGCTCAGTATGGGGGGAGACCTTGTAACGTTATGTAGCGTTCCTCATGTAAATGTCAGCCATAAAAAATAAAAATATATGTAATGTTCTTCATGTAAATGATGTCCATAAAAAATAAAAATTGTTATTATTCTCCAAAATAAATGGCCACAAAAACAACCTAATATGGGGGAGATGTTGTAATGTTCCTACCTAACGAAACAATAAAAAATAAAAAATTTAATTATCGGCCAAAAAATGTCTGTCAGAAAAACAACACAATATGGGGGAGATGAATGTTGGTCGTGTACATGGTTTTAAAACCATGTGCAAAGTAACTCGCAGTGCGGCTCTGCTCTGCAATTTTTAGGTTTTTTTAAGGGTTTGAGAGTCGTTTTTTTCCTTCCTCTCCCAGCGGCTGGGGCTTTTCACCCAGTCGTCGGTCCCTTCTCCTCTACAGGTGTGTGTGTGTTTCCATCGTGGGCTCGATTCATCTTCCACAGGCTTGAGGTATTCTCTTGCGCGGTGACCCGTTCTTGCGGTGGCGGCGACATTTTTCAAAGGCAGAGGTCTTTGCAGATAATGGTTTCCTTGAGGTGTTGGCGGTTGGACGAGTTCGACATCCATGTTGGTGCTGTAGTTGCACCTAAGTTGTCGTTGGGCGTACTGTACAGGTGCAACGTCCTATCCTCTGCGGCGGCGGCAGCCCTGGTGGTGCGGCTATGTGCCCTCATGTGGCTCCTTCCCGTCGGTGGTTGCAGGCTTCTCCTGCGGGTTTTTTTCTTTGAGGAACTGGCCCTATACATGGGCAGTTTTCTGGTTTTTTTGCATTTGGTGTGGGATACATCGATGACCTTGATACATTGGATGTCCGTCTTGTAATGGTTTGGCATGGTTTGTATGCTATATGTTTGTCATTTTTCTCTTCAGTACTGGTCTTTTTCTATGGATATTACCGGACTGGATATCTTGTTTGTCACATGTCGGATTTGTGACGGGCCTGTTATGGCTTTCTAGCGAATCTGCCACACTTTTGTAGTTTGTGAACGACTTGAATTTTATGTTGACTCGATGGACAAGTATGTTGATCTTGATGTATGTACTGGTTGTTTCCAAACACAACATTATATAATATAAAGTTGTCTTTTTCCTGTGAAAAATGTGCAAGGCCTCCTAAACAACCCATGGTTTTATTGTACATGGTTTAGGAGGTCGTTGCAAATGGTTTTAAGACCATGTGCAAGGCCTCCTAAACAACCCATGGTTTTAGGAGGGTCATGCACATGGTTTTAAAACCATGTATGAGGGATATGTTGTAATGTTCTTTCCTAACAAAATAAAAAATGTCGGCCATAAATAGTATTGAATATTAATAATAGAAATATTATATGTCGGCCTTAAATAAAAAGATGTGTATTTTGGTCTAAATCACACAAAAGCTGATAGTTCAGTGCAACACGTAAGAAGAGGTTTGCACCTGCAAAGATTTGATCCTTCTCGGCGCTTGATAGAGCCTAGGATTTGGATCTATGCTGGTGAAACTATTTTCCCAGTATGTGGGAGATCTTGTAATGTTATGTAACGTTATTATTTTGTTACTAACCAAATAGTAAAAAATAAAATTTTTAATTATCCGCCAAAATAAATGTTAGCCAGAAAAACAACCTAATATGCGGGAGATGTTGTAATGTTCTTACCTAACAAAACAATAAAAATAAAAAATGTAATTATCCGCAAAAAAAAAGTGGGTTAGAAAACAAAAAACACAATATGAAGGAGATGTTGTAATGTTCCTACCTAACAAAATAATAAAAAATAAGAAATTGAATTATCCACAAAATAATGTTGCCTTGCACATGGTTTTAAAACCATGTGCAAGGCCTCCTAAACAACCCATGGTTTAATTGTACATGATTTAGCCTGGGCCTTGCAAATGGTTTTAAGACCTTGTGCAAGGCCTCCTAAACAGCCCATGGTTTTAGGAGGGTCTTGCACATGGTTTTAAAACCATGTATGTGGGAGATGTTGTAATGTTCGTTACTAAAAAATAAAAAATATTATATGTCGGCCATAAATAATATTAAATATTAATAATAAAAATATTATATGTCGACCTTAAATAAAAATATCTGTCTTTTGGTTTGGATGAAATCATTGGCTATATATAGGACACGACAAAGTTTGCAATAACTAAGAAGAGGTTTGCACCTCCAGATATTTGATCCCTCTCGGCGCTTGATAGAGCCTAGGATTTGGATTTAGGTTGGTTTAGTGTAAATTACGATTATAGTTTATCTAAGTTAAAAGAATATCATAAAAACTCCACTAATGTCACTCACACTAAATTATATTTTAAATAATCAATTTCACATAGTAATATGGGTGGAGCATGGTTAATATTTAATAAAATATACACTATTGAATGAATAATTATTGCATATTTATTGTATATACATCATAATATATCATATTAAAGATAGAATTGAATATGATAACCAAAAGACCTTGGAGGAAGCTATGAGAAAAACTAACTTTTGTTTTGAGCAGAATCGGAAGAAAGAAAGCTTGGCCAACTGGAAGGCTAAGAAAAATAATAATCAGTTTGAACAAAAGAAGAAGGATTTTGTGCCTAATAGAAATTCTAAGAATAATAAGGCCAAAAACTATCCTAATAACAAGAACTTCCAAGGAAATAGGAACAATACACCCAACAACCAGAACAATCCTAAAGGTAAGGAATTTGCAAATAATCAGGGAAATTTTACCAAGAATTTTGAGCACAAAGAGCCTATCAAGTGTTGGGAGTGTAATGGCCCATACTATGCTTCAGTTTGTCCAAACCGGAAGAAGACTGTTAGCAATATTCATACCATACAGGAGGAGATGACTGTTGGGGAGCTAGCAAGGAGCATGCCTAGAATCAACACAGCTTTGGAGAATCGACAAGCTAAATATCAGACTTCCATGGTGGAAGTAGAAGGTATGATAAATCAGGCCCCTGTAACTATTTTGATTGATCTAGGAGCTAGTCTCAGTTATATTGCACCTAAAATGGTAGAAAACTCTAACTTATCTGTTGAAAATTTTGACAATTCTTGGTTGGTTCAATTAGCCACTGGTGCTAAAAGAAAAGTAACTTGTTTTGTTAAGGAATGTGCAATAGTTATGGATAAATTGGAAACTGTTGTTAAACTTAATGTTTTGCCTCTTGGTTCTTATGATTTGTTGATTGGTATGGATTGGTTAGAACAACATAGAGTAATTCTAAATTGTTATGATAAAACCTTCACATGTTTAAACAGTGACGAAAAACTAGTAAGTGTTAAAGGAATTCCTAGAAAAACTATTGTAAGGCAGATTTCTGCTTTACAACTTAAAATAGCTATTAGAAAGGGATGTAAAGCTTATGTAGTAACAATTACTGATGAGGAAAGTATAATTAAAACAGATAAGTTAAAATTGGAAGACATTCCAGTCTTAAAAGAATATGTTGATGTATTCCCAGAAGAAAATTTGGGATTACCTCCGAAAAGAGAATTGGATTTCACCATTGAGCTGGTACCCGGTGCAGTACCTAGCTCAAAGGCCCCTTATCGAATGAACATATTGGAACTTATTGAATTAAAATATCAATTAAAAGAATTAATTGATAAAAAGTATATTCAACCAAGTGTGTCTCCCTGGGGGGCACCTGTCATATTCGTCAAGAAGAAGGACAAAACTATGCAACTTTGCATAGATTACCGTCAGTTAAATAAGATGACCATCAAAAATCGATATCCGTTGCCCCGCACAGATGATCTGTTTGATCAACTACGTAGAGCCACAGTGTTTTCGAAAATAGATTTAAGGTCTGGATATCATCAAGTGAGGATTAAATATGAAGACATCTTTAAGACAGCTTTTAGAACAAGATATGGTCATTACGAATTTGTCGTAATGCCATTAGGGCTTACTAATGCCCCAGCTGTTTTCATGTGTTTAATGAACAATGTGATGCATAAGTATTTAGATAAGTTTGTGGCCGTGTTTATCGACGACATTCTAATCTATTCAAAAACTGAAGAAGAACATAAAGAACATCTAAAAATTGTTTTGCAAGAGTTGCAAGAAAATTAACTCTTCGCAAAGTTTAGTAAATGTGATTTCTTCAAGGATAAGATTCAGTATTTAGGTCACGTAGTGACCAAGGAAGGAATTTCTGTAGATCCTGAAAAGATAAGGGCAATCAAAGATTGGTCGGTTCCTAAGGATATGACAGATGTTTGATCTTTTATAGGTATTATCGGTTACTACCGGAGATTCATTGAAGGTTTTTCAAGGATTGCAAATCCGATAACTTCCTTGTAGAAGAAGGGAAAGAAGTTTGACTGGAATAAAAAATGTGAAGAAAGCTTTAAAAGTTAAAAACTTTATTAACCAGCGCACCTATTTTAAGAATAGCATATCCTAATAAAGAATTTGTAGTGTGCACTGACGCTTGTAATGATGGCTTAGGTGGTGTTCTGACTCAAGAAGGGCATGTTATTGCCTATGAGTCTAGAAAGTTAAAAGTTCATAAAAATAATTATGCAACATATGATCTAGAATTAGCAGCTGTAATACACGCCTTAAAGATGTGGCGACATCACCTGATTGGCAGAAAATTTGTTTTAATGACTGACAATAAAGGGTTGAAGTATCTTTTAAATCAGCCAAATTTAAATGCCAGACAAGCTAGGTGGTTAGCTTTCTTAAGTGAGTATGATTTTGAAATTCAGCATATAAAAGGTAAAGAAAATCAAGTTGTTGATGCATTAAGTAGGAATGTAATGCTGAATTTTGCAGCAGCCATTAGCACCTATGTTTCAGATTTAGATGAACAGTTTAAAGAAGGAATAGAACAAGATGAAATTTACCAGAATTTGCAAGCTAAAGCTAAAGAAAATCCAACAGAAAACTTAATTAAAGGTTACAGTTTAAATGAAAAAGAATTTTTACTGTATAAAGATAGAATGTATGTACCTAACGTACCTAAAGTTAAGCTGTTAATTCTGGATGAAATTCATAAATCGCCATATTCAGGTCATCCAGGTTATCAAAATACTATAACTATGTTAAGAAAAAGTACTTCTGGCCAAATATGAAAACTAAAGTAGCAGAATATATTGCTAGGTGTTTTGAATGTCAACAAGTAAAAACTGAACATCAACATCCAGCTGATTTGCTTCAGCCATTACCCATTCTTAGCTGGAAATGGGAGATAATTAGTCTAGATTTTATTATTGAGCTGCCTAAAAATCAAAATCAGAATGATTCTATCATGGTAGTAGTTGATAAGTTAAGCAAAGCAGCTCATTTTATACCTGTTAAAACTACTTATAAAGCTGCAAACATAGCTGATATTTTTCTAAAATAGATTTTTCGATTACATGGAGTACCAAAAGTCATAATCTCAGATAGAGATCCTAAGTTTACAGGAAACTTTTGTAAATCTTTGTTTAAAGGGTTAAACACCACATTAAATTTTAGTACTTCTTTCCATCTTCAAACAGGTGGACAAACTAAAAGGGTAAGCCAAGTATTAGAAGATCTATTAAGAATGTATGTGAAAGACTAGCCTGGTAAATGGGAGGACTATTTACATCTGGTAGAATTTATCTATAATAATAATTATCAGACATCAGCCAGATTTAATTCTTTTGAAATTTTATATGGACGAAAATGTAATACTCCTATCTCTTGGAGTAATCTAGTAGATAGATTGGTATTAGGTCCAGAACTGTTAAAAGAAATGGAAGAAATTGTAAAACAAGTGCAGGGAAATCTAAAAGTGGCACATGATCCGCAGAAAAGTCAAGCAGACTTAAAAAGAACTCCAAAGGAGTTTCAGGTAGGTGAACATGTGTTGATCAAGGTAAGGCCCAAAAAGAGCTCTCTGAGATTGGGGAGTTGTGCAAAATTGGCACCTCGTTACTATGGCCCATTTGAAATTCTGTCTAGGATTGGACAAGTAGCTTATCAATTAGCATTACCACCTAATTTAAGAGTACATAATGTTTTTCACATTTTCGTTTTAAAGAAATATGTTCATAATGCTACTCATGTTGTCAACTAGAATGATGTACAAGTGGAACCAGAAGGATATTTTCTGGTGGAATCGGATTGTATCCTCAGAAGGAGGGAGATTACACTTCGAAACCGCACCATTGGATAGGTGAAGGTGCAATGGAAGCGCCTTGGTCCAAAGGAAGCCACCTGGGAATTGGAAAGAAATATGCGAGATGCATATCCAATTTTGTTCCAAGGGAATTCTGAGGATAAAGAATAAACAACATCAAGGACGATGTTATGTTATAAGGGGGTGTGTATGTCACATGCCCCAATTTTGCAAAAATAATATTATCTTATTTGATTTTATTTCAAAGACATTATGTTAAATTTTATCCTAAGTTGTAAATGATGACTTAGCATAGTCAAGGATATTGAATGTAATTCTGAATATTTTAATTATAAATAAATAAAAGTGGAGACAACAGCTTAGAAGAGCTGTTAAAAGAGTGTTTACTGGTCAAGTTGGTGGAGGAGACTGGGCGGAGAGCAAATAGACAAGTGGCAACATCCTCAAACACTTCCAATGTTGCAGGTGGCAACCTCCCTACATTTGGGGTCATGATTCCCAAAGAAAGTGGGATCAGAGCAGGTGGCTCAATTAATGACAACTAACCCAAAAAGACCTAGGCAATCTTAATAAAAATGCCCATTGAAGAGAGCTGGGGGCTGCTCATTCCAAGAAGGGAGCCATTCAGGTGAATGTACTTCAGAGGATTTCATTGGGAAGAGAATTTGTGGAATGTGTTTGTGTGGTAAACTGCAGAAAGTGATCTAGTACAGCTTTTCAGCTGAAGGATCTTGCTGTCGAGTGCAGAGTTAGTACTGAGTCATTGGACTAGTATTTTGTTGCTTGCTCAACTAGTTCTTAGCGAAGGAGACCAGGAACAGGCTCGGGGGTCCTCAGGAGACGCTGTTTGAGCACTCTCCAGGAGTTGGTAGGGAGGAACGGCCTCCCAACCCTGTTGTCATCCAGCTTTAAAACAGGTTCTACAGTCTTTTATTTGCCGTGTTAAAAGTTTATATCTGATAATGAATGAATAATGAATGATTTACATGTTTTGCAGTGAACTGTTAGAGCTTGTAATCTTTTAGTTATTTGAATATGGAATCTGTAATTGGATGAAATAACCCTACCTGTGTTTTTCCCCGTCTGGAAAGAAACAGACCGTACTCAAGCACAGGCAGTGTATTTAAAAATAGATGAAGGATATGATAGAAGACTGAATTGAATAGATGTATTATACATTTATTAATATCACAATAATTTATTTTTGTTTGTAGGTTATTTTAAGAAAAGAACAATAACCTGTCTATTTCTTTTTACTGTTTAACCAGCTCGTTGATGTAAATAGGTTAGAAAAGAAATAGCCATAACTCATTACAGGTAGCAGGTTTATCACAGTAATAAGTTACTCAAGTAAATAAGATGTATTTAATACAACACATTATTTTGTTATTTATGCAGGATGATAAACTATGTCATGTTATATATATATATTCTTTGTATTTTATTCATTAACCTCTTGCTTATGCAGTAGAAAAGTTATAGCTAAACTATTTGTTTATATTCATTCAATAAAGGTATAAACTAATAAATATATAGTCTAATTACTAATCATAGTAATTTAAGACTAACAGTTATTATTAACTAAGTAAAGTAATATAAAGAATAATCATGGTACTAAGAACAAACTTATTCAAAATATTTAAGTTCTTCTATCATTTCCCTTTCATTATTTCAATAGGAAAAACAACAAGAATATAATAATGACCAACATATACATAATGTATACTCATAAAAAGAACTGTTCCTTTTAATTTTTACAAACAGGGTGTATCTGTAAAATCAAATAACAGGGTTAAAACCCATATATATAATACAATTACAAATCTCAATGCATCAAAGTTATAACCCAAATTAATTGGATTATGTAATTATTAAACAACTAGGTTATTATAAATTACTTGCAGTCCTTTAAGGACAAACAAAAAGACATTGGTAATTATTATAAACTGGAAATTTTCACAACACATTGTAACACTAGTTAAAAGCCAAATTAAATAAGTAATAGAATTTGTTAAAAATAAGTAGAATAATTTGTTTTAAAACGAGGGTTTCCACGGGAAAAACCCTAGCTCGTAACTCTAAGCAAAAACTAGTAAGATTTATAACTAAACTATGACTGTATGTGTCAGTCTTAAAAACATTAATAATAAACTTTTACAGTGCACAAAACTTCACTTACAGTCGAGAAGGGTAAAAACCCTGAGTACACAGAGTATAATGTTAAGCATTTCGATAAATCGAGACAAGCTTGAAGACAGAACTGTCTTTACAAGAGAACTATCGTTTAAATTTTAAAAAGCTGTAAAACTAAACATCAAAACAAAACTAATTACATTGCTCAGTTTAAGACCAAGTTTACCCATGGACTAGCAAGGGTTTGAAACTTGGTAAATCAACAACGACCTATAAAAGAGACCGCTTAATTTATGGAGAGCCTAGGAAAGCTTCCCCAGCTCTGGGATACTCCAAATGACCACCCTGATACAAGTAGGGTAAGAACCCAACATATTGACCACAGGGCTTACCTGTATAAAGCCATGGATTTCGAAGACAGTCTGCATACTTCCTCCACCGTGGATGTACGTAGTATCGAGCCCCTTGCAAAGAGTTTTAAATACAATGGTCTGTAAATGAGTAACTTAAGATTTGTTTATGCCATCGTAACAGAAAGGAAGTTTGAGTAGCCAGCAAGCCAAGGGAAACGATAAACTCAACGAAACTTCCAGAGTAAGAACTCATAGTCACCAAGAATGGTATTAAAATCGAATACCGGAGGCAAAGGCAACACTAACCCAAGACTCAGGACAACTGGAACAGAGGAAAACTTAAGGCCACCTCGAAAACCATGCATAGCAGCCTCAAGGACCAGCGTGAACTGCGGAGGAGAAATGAAAAGGGTTAGGGTTACATTGATTCTTATATCTCCAACACTTGGCCAGGAGAAGACCACGTGGTCACAATAATTTAAATCATGTAGTGGATCGTTTCCATAGTTGCCTGCATTACAATGATAACCAATTATTTAATCATCGAACATGATGCATAAACTATATTATAAACTAAGTTATTCCTTTGTAAATCGAATACACTGCTTATTATATGGTATGCTAGATCAATGTTAGAATAACAACATTAAATTTTACGTTGACCTAGCAAAAAGGTGTCACCATTAAACTTTGGTTATTTCCCGAAATCAATCAGGCATAGAAACTTACTTCATCATTAACCATATGTTTATTATATCGTAACATCATTAATACGATATGGATGTTAGTAACTTTTTTTTTTAAACGATGGACTTGATATGGGTAGAAATCATGTGTTATATGGGAGAGCTCAAGTTTAAAGGTTTATAACCACCGAACAACTATAGTTTTCTATATATAGAAACATTATAGTCTATGCATGGTTAATTTCTTGTAAAAAGATAATTCAAGTTATAACATTTATAAAATGGCACAACGTAGTATTATGTAGAATTATAAACTTGATTTTAAACTTGTTATGACCTTGAACTAATTATAGCCTTGAATGTCTAATAAATAAAATAGTTTCTGCATATTTATAAGTCATATAGGAACTAATAAATCAAATGGTAGCAAACTATGAAGTTGGCAAAGTGTATTGTAAGAACACTTTTATGAAATTCTTTTACATAGTTCAGAGCAATGAAACTTTGATAGAATTTGGTTGTGACTCGACTTGGTATTTGCTAATGATTCACCATGTCTATTGGTTAGTAAAGTTGGTATAGAATTATACAAAATAACTAGAAAGCCGACCTTTTTCGAATGCATCAATCTCAGAAAAACTGTTGTAGACAGTAACTTAATACAAGAGATGTATTATAGAAAAATAATAAATTGAATAGGAATTATCCTACTTGAGTCTAGAATCAGTAGAACCACATGGTTTGACGTGAAGTTAAGAAGTATAGGCAAACAATGATTTCATGTGAGAAGGCATTATGGCTTTTGTTTGCACAAATCAAATTATAATGTCAAGAAGTTTACAGGCTGTAAGTTTCCTTGCAGAAGATAAATGTCGAACAGTTGTTTCACAGATAAGATAATATGTTAATGTAGATATACTGACAAAACAATCATTATAACATTGCAAGTTATGCACACTAAAGTAGAAGTTATTGTGCAACTGAGATTATAATTTTAGAGCCACAAAACATATCTTACTGTCGCTACGTACATCTGAACTGTGTTACAAGATAAACTGAAGGAATCCAAACGGTTTTACCTCACGGTAGTTGTTTGGAATTTAGTAGCTTAATTACTAAGCTTTATAATTGCAAATAAAACACTGCCAGATACTTTATGCATTTTAAAATATTACTCGTTTGATCATACCTGTAAACCTGTAAGAGCCAGTAATCTTCTGCGTTAGCATAAATGCTAAGTAAGCCCCAGATTCAAAAGTTAGATTCCACCTACTTGACATGAAGAAACTCATCAGTAAACTGAAAAGAAAGAATACGCAAGTAAACCTTATTCTTATTACAAAAGGGAATTGTTGAGTTAACATAATTGAGATTTTGTAAATCACTTGACTGTATCTTTTATTGCTAACCTTTAGCTGTTAGTAAACCACAAGTTTTAGCATTTTTTTTTGTTATCTCAAAATTTTAAATTTTTGTGAAAATTTGGGGTTTTGACATGTGGTATCAGAGCACAAGGTTCAAACACTAGGCCTTGAAGAAACCCAACTAGCTTTTAGAAAACAGTGAACTGAATTATTATGCTGATGTATTTTCTTTTAAATGTTATAAAACAGAAAATTGTTATTTGAAGTTTAACAGGCAGTTATGGAAACGCTGGAAGAGTCTGCATAGGAGGAGTCTCCAGTTACTGAAACAGGAAATCTACCAAGAGATCCTATACCTGAGGACTTAACTACCACTTCCTCATAATTGTTACAAACGGTAAAAGACTTAAAAACTGAAATGGAGTATGTAAAGCGAGAAAATGAAAGGATTCTGAAGGCTCAAGAAGAGCTGAATCAGATCCTAACTGAAAAGTTTCAAACTGAGGGTATGGGTAGAAGATCAGAATCAGAAGATGCTAGTCATCAATGGAAATCTAAAAAGATGAAACATACAAAAACTAAAAGTAGTTCGTCTTCTAAAGTGTTTGTTGAACAACGAAATTACCATTCTACTAGTGACAGTAGTGATGATAATCTGTACACTAAAAAAAAGAAATACAAACCTTATAAGGAGATTTCTGGAGAATTCAAAAAGATAAAACCACCAACCTTTAATGGAGAGACCGAGAAGGGGGAGGAAGCTGAGACTGGTTATCTGGGATGAAGAAGTACTTCCAAATATATAACTATTCTAACCAGTTAAAGGCTAGAATGGCTATATATAACCTCTCAGGAAAGGCAGACATTTGGTGGCAGGAGTTGAAAAGAGTTAAGGGAATAAAAGAGAAAAATGTAAACTGGAGTACCTTTAAAAGGTATTTCAAAGAGAAATTCCTGTTTGAGCAGTATTATGAGGAGAGAGCCAAAGAGTTTTATGAGCTGAAGTTAGGATCAATGACAATGAAGGATCTGAACAGCAAGTTTTTAAATCTACTTAGGTATGTACCATACCTTGTAGATGAGAAACCAAAGGTACATCGATTCCTTAGCTGTCTAATTTATCATATTAAAGATAGAATTGAATATGATAACCCAAAGACCTTGGAGGAAGCTATGAGAAAAGATAACTTTTGTTTTGAGCAGAATCAGAAGAAAGAAAGCTTGGCCAACTGGAAGGCTAAGAAAAATAATAATCAGTTTGAACAAAAGAAGAAGGATTTTGTGCCTAATAGAAATTCTAAGAAAAATAAGGCCAAAAACTATCCTAATAACAAGAACTTCCAAGGAAATAGGAACGATACACCCAACAACCAGAACAATCCTAAAGGTAAGGAATTTGTAAATAATAAGGGAAATTTTACCAAGAATTTTGAGCACAAAGAGCCTATCAAGTGCTGGGAGTGTAATGGCCTACACTATGCTTCAGTCTGTCCAAACCGGAAGAAGACTGTTAGAAATATTCATACCATACAGGAGGAGATGACTATTGAGGAGCTAGCAAGGAGCATGCCTAGAATCAACGCAGCTTTGGAGAATCGACAAGCTGAATATCAGACTCCCATGGTAGAAGTAAAAGGTATGATAAATCAGACCCCTATAACTATTTTGATTGATCCAGGAGCTAGTCTCAGTTATATTGCACCTAAAATGGTAGAAAAATGTAAGCTATCTGTTGAAAAATTTGAGAATTCTTGGTTGGTTCAACTACCCACTGGTGCTAAAAGAAAAGTAACTTGTTTTGTTAAGGAATGTGCAATAGTTATGGATAAATTGGAAACTGTTGTTAAACTTAATGTTTTGCCTCTTGGTTCTTATGATTTGCTGATTGGTATGGATTGGTTAGAACAACATAGAGTAATTCTAAATTGTTATGATAAAACCTTCACATCTTTAAACAGTGACGAAAAACCAGTAAGTGTTAAAGGAATTCCTAGAAAAACTACTATAAGGCAGATTTCTGCTTGACAACTTAAAAGAGCGGTTAGGAAGGGATGTAAAGATTATGCAGTAACAATTACTGATGAGGAAAGTATAGTTAAAATAGATAAGTTAAAAGTGGAAGACATACCAGTCTTAAAAGAATATGTGGATGTATTCCCAAAAGAAATTCCAGTATTACCTCCTAAAAGAGAATTGGATTTCACCATTGAGCTGATACTGGGTACAGTACCTAGCTCAAAGGCCCCTTATCGAATGAACATATTGGAACTTAATGAATTAAAATCTCAATTAAAAGAATTAATTGATAAAAAAGTATATTCGACCAAGTGTGTCTCCCTAGGGGGCACCTGTCATCTTCGTCAAGAAGAAGGACAGAACTATGCGACTTTGCATAGATTACCGTCAGTTAAACAAGATGACCATCAAAAATCGATATCCGTTGCCCCGCATAGATGATCTGTTTGATCAACTACATGGAGCCACGGTGTTTTTGAAAATATATTTAAGGTCTGAATATCATCAAGTGAGGATTAAAGACGAAGACATCTTTAAGACAGCTTTTAGAACAAGATATGGTCATTACAAATTTGTTGTAATGCCATTCGGGCTTACTAATGCCCCAGCTGTTTTCATGTGTTTAATGAACAATGTGATGCATAAGTATTTAGATAAGTTTGTGGTCATGTTTATCAACGACATTCTGATCTATTCAAAAACTGAATAAGAACATAAAGAACATCTAAAAATTGTTTTGCAAGAGTTTCGAGAACATCAACTCTTCACAAAGTTTAGTAAATGTGATTTCTTCAAGGATAAGATTCGGTATTTAGGTCAGATAGTGACCAAGGAAGGAATTTCCGTAGATCCTGAAAAGATAAGGGCAATCAAAGATTGGCCGGTTCCTAAGGATATGACGGATGTTTGATCTTTTATGGGTATTACCGGTTACTAGCGGAGATTCATTGAAGGTTTTTCAAGGATTGCAAATCCGATAACTTCCTTGCAGAAGAACTGAAAGAATTTTGACTGGAATAAAAAATGTGAAGAAATCTTTAAAAAGTTAAAAACTTTATTAACCAACGCACCTATTTTAAGAATAGCAGATCCTAATAAAGAATTTGTAGTGTGCACTGACGCCTGTAATGATGGCTTAGGTGGTGTTTAGGCTCAAGAAGGGCATGTTATTACCTATGAGTCTAGAAAGTTAAAAGTTCATGAAAAGAATTATGCAACATATGATTTGAAATTAGTATCTGTAATACACGCCTTAAAGATGTGGCGACATCACCTAATTGGCAGAAAATTTATTTTAATGACTGACAATAAAGGGTTGAAGTATCTTTTAGATCAGCCAAATTTAAATGCCAGACAAACTAGGTGGTTAGCTTTCTTAAGCGAGTATGATTTTGAAATTCAACATATAAAAGGTAAAGAAAATAAAGTTGCTGATGCATTAAGTAGGAATGCAAGGCTGAATTTTGCAGCAGCCATCAGCACCTATGTTTCAGATTTAGATGAACAGTTTAAAGAAGGAATAGAACAAGATGAAATTTACCAGAATTTGCAAGCTAAAGCTAAAGAAAATCCAACAGAAAACTTAATTAAAGGTTACAGTTTAAATGAAATTTTTTTTTTACTGTATAAAGATAGAATGTATGTACCTAACGTACCTAAAGTTAAGCTGTTAATTCTGGATGAAATTCATAAAACGCCATATTTAGGTCCTCCAGGTTATCAAAAGACTATAACTATGTTAAGAAAAGAGTATTTATGGCCAAATATGAAAACTGAAGTAGCAGAATACATTGCTAGGTGTTTTGAATGTCAACAAGTAAAAACTGAACATCAACACCCAGCTGGTTTGCTTCAGTCATTACCCATTCCTAGCTGGAAATGGGAGATAATTAGTCTAGATTTTATTACTGGGATGCCTAAAAATCAAAATCAGAATGATTCTATCATGGCAGTAGTTGATAAGTTAAGCAAAGCAGCTCATTTTATACCTGTTAAAACTACTTATAAAGCTGCAAACATAGTTGATATTTTTCTAAAACAGATTTTCTGATTACATGGAGTACCAAACGCCATAATCTCAGATAGAGATCCTAAGTTTACAGGAAACTTTTGGAAGTCTTTGTTTAAAGGGTTAAACACCACATTAAATTTTAGCACTTCTTTCCATCCTTAAACAGATGGAAAAACTGAAAAGGTAAACCAAGTATTAGAAGATCTATTAAGAATGTATGTGAAAGACCAGCCTGGTAAATGGGAGGACTATTTACATCTGGTTGAAATTGTCTATAATAATAATTATCAGACATCGGCCAGATTTAGTTCTTTTGAAATTTTATATGGACGAAAATGTAATACTCTTGTCTCTTGGAGTAATCTAGTAGATAGATTGGTTTTAGGTCCAGAACTGTTAAAAGAAATGGAAGAAATTGTAAAACAAGTGCAGGGAAATCTGAAAGTGGCACATGATCGGCAGAAAAGTCAAGCAGACTTAAAAATAAATCCAAAGGAGTTTCAGGTAGGTGAACATGTGTTCATCAAGGTAAGGCCCAAAAAGAGCTCTCTGAGATTGGGGAGTTGTGCAAAATTGGCACCTCGTTACTGTGGCCCATTTGAAATTCTGTCTAGGATTGGACAAGTAGCTTATCAATTAGCATTACCACCTAATTTAAGAGTACATAATGTTTTTCACATTTCTGTTTTAAAGAAATATGTTCATGATGCTACTCATGTTGTCTACTGGAATGATGTACAGGTGGAACCAGAAAGAGATTTTCTGGTGGAACCAGATTGTATCCTCGTAAGGAGGGAGATTACACTTCGAAACCACACCATTGGACAGGTGAAGGTGCAATGGAAGCACCTTAGTCCAGAGGAAGCCACCTGGGAATTGGAAAGTAATATGCGAGATGCATATCCAATTCTGTTCCAGGGGAATTCTAAGGATGAAGAATTAATAACATCGAGGACGATGTTATTTTCTAAGGGGGTGTGTATGTCAAATGCCCCAATTTTGCACAAATAACATTATCTTATTTGATTTTATTTCAAAGACATTATGTTAAATTTTATGCTAAGTTGTAAATGATGACTCAGCAGAGTCAAGGATATTGAATATAATTCTGAATATTTTAATTATAAATAAATAAAAGTGGAGACAACAGCTTAGGAGAGCTGTTAAAAGAGTGTTTACTGGTCAAGTTGGTGGAGGAGACTGGGTGGAGAGCAAATAGACAAGTGGCAGCATCCTCAAACATTTCCAATGTTGCAGGTGGCAACCTCCCTACATTTGGGGTCATGATCCCCCAAGAAAGTGGGATCAGAGCAGGTGGCTCAATTAATGACAACTAACCCAAAAAGACCCAGGACCAGCGCAAACTGCAGAGGAGAAATGAAAAGGGTTAGGGTTACATTTATTCTTATGTCTCCAACACTTGGCTAGGAGAAGACCACGTGGTTACAATAATTTAAACCATGCAGCGGATCGTTTCCATAGTCGCCTGCATTACAATGATAACCAATTATTTAATCATTGAACACGATGCATAAACTATATTATAAACTAAATTATTCTTTTATAAATCGAATACACCGCTCATTATATGGTATGCTAGATCAGTGTTAGAATAACAATGTTAAATTTTACGTTGACCAAGCAAAAAGGGGTCACCATTAAACTTTGGTTATTGCCCGAAATCAACCATGTGTAGACACTTGCTTCATCATTAACCATATGTCTATTATATCGTAACATCATTAATACGATATGGATGTTAGTAACCTTTTTTTTTTAAACGATGGACTTGATATGGGTAGAAATCATGTGTTATATGGGAGAGCTCAAGTTTAAAGGTTTATAACCACTGAACAACTATAGTTTTCTATATATAGAAACATTATAGTCTATGCATGGTTAATCTCTTGTAAAACGATAATTCAAGTTATAACATTTATAAAATGGCACAACGTAGTACAATGTAGAATTATAAACTCGATTTTAAACTTGTTATGACCTTGAACTAATTATAGCCTTGAGTGTCTAATAAACAAAATAGTTTATGCATATTTATAAGTCATATAGGAACTAATAAATCAAATGGTAGCAAACTATGATGTTGGCAAAGTGTATTGTAAGAACACTTTTATGAAATTATTTTACATAGTTCAGAATGATGAAACTTTGATAGAATTTGGTTGTGACTCAACTTGGTATTTGCTAATGATTCACCATGTCTATTTGTTAGTAAAGTGGTTATAGAACTATACAAAATAACTAGAAAGTTGACCTTTTTCGAATGCATCAACCTCAGAAAAACTATTGTAGACAGTAACTTAATACAAGAGAAGTATTATAGAAAAATAAGAAATTGAATAGGAATGATCCTACTTGAGTCTAGAATCAATAGAACCACATGGTTTGATGTGAAGTTAAGAAGTATAGGCAAACAATGATTTCATGTGAGAAGGCATTATGGTTTTGTTTGCACAAATCAAATTATAATGTCAAGAAGTTTACAGGCTGTAAGTTTCCTCGCAAAAGATAAATGTCGAACAGTTGTTACACAGATAAGATAATATGATAATGTATACATACTGACAAAACAATAATTATAACATTGCAAGTTATGCACACTAAAGTAGAAGTTACTTTGCAACTGAGATTATAATTTTAGAGTCACAAAACATATCTTACTGTCGCTACGCACATCTGAAGTTTGTTACAAGAAAAACTGAAAGAAGCCAAACGGTTTTGCCTCACGGAAGTTGTTTGGAATTTAGCAGCTTAATTACTAAGCTTTATAATTGCAAATAAAACACTGCTAGATACTTTATGGATTTTAAAATTTTATTCGTTCGATCATACCTGTAAACCTGTAAGAACCAGTAATCTTCTGCGTTAGCATAAATGCTAAGTACGCCCCAGATTCAAAAGTTAGATTCCACCTACTTGACATGAAGAAACTCATCAGTAAACTGAAAAAAAACAAATACGCAAGTAAACCTTATTCTTATTACAAAAGGGAACTGTTGAGTTAACATAATTGAGATTTTGTAATACTAATCACTTGACTATATCTTTTATTGCTAACCTTTAGCTGTTAGTAAACTGCATGTTTTAGCATTTTTTTTTGTTATCTCAAAATTTTAAATTTTTGTGAAAAATTGGGGTTTTGACATGTAGTTTCAGAGCACAAGGTTCAAACACTAGGCCTTGAAGAAGCCCAACTAGCTTTTAGGAAACAATAAACTGAATTATTATGCTGACGTATTTTCTTTTAAATGTTATAAAACAGAGAATTGTTTTCTGAAGTTTAACAGGCAGGTATGGAAAGGCTGGAAGAGTATGCAGAGGAGGAGTCTCCAGTTACTGAAACATGAAATCTACTAAGAGATCCTATACCAAAGGACTTAACTACCAATTCCTCAGAATTGTTACAAACAGTAAAAGACTTAAAAACTAAAATGGAGTCTATAAAGCGAGAAAATGAAAGGATTTTGAGGGCTCAAGAAGACCTGAATCAGATCCTAACTGAAAAGTTTCAAACTGATGGTAGGGGTAGAAGATCAGAATCAGAAGATGCTAGTCATCAACGAAAATCTAAAAAGATGAAACATACAAAAACTAAAAGTAGTTCGTATTCTGAAGTGTTTGGTGAACAATGGAATTACCATTCTACTAGTGACAGTAGTGATGATAATCTGTACACTAAAAAGAAGAAATACAAACCTTATGAGAAGATTTCCGGAGAATTCAAAAAGATAAAACCACCAACCTTTAATGGAGAGACCAAGAGGGGGGAGGAAGTTGAATCTTGGTTATCTGGGATGAAGAAGTACTTCCAAATATATAACTATTCTAACTAGTTAAAGGCTAGAATGGCTATATATAACCTTTCAGGAAAGGCTGACATTTGGTGGCAGAACTTGAAAAGAGTTAAGGGAATAAAAGAGAAAAATGTAAACTGGAGTACCTTTAAAAGGTATTTCAAAAAGAAATTCTTGTCTGAGCAGTATTATGAGGAGAGAGCCAAAGAGTTTTATGAGCTAAAGTTATGATCAATGACAATGAAGGATCTGAACAACAAGTTCTTAAGTCTACTTAGGTATGTACCATACCTTGTAGATGAGAAACCAAAGGTACATTGATTCCTTAGCTGTCTACCTTATCATATTAAAGATAGAATTGAATATGATAACCCAAAGACCTTGGAGGAAGCTATGAGAAAAGATAACTTCTATTTTGAGCAGAATCAGAAGAAAGAAAGCTTGGCCAACTGGAAGGCTAAGAAAAATAATAATCAGTTTGAACAAAAGAAAAAGGATTTTGTGCCTAATAGAAATTCTAAGAATAATAAGGCCAAAAACTATCCTAATAACAAGAACTTCCAAGGAAATAGGGACAATACACTCAACAACCAGAACGATCCTAAAGGTAGGGAATTTGCAAATAATCAGGGAAATTTTACCAAGAATTTTGAGCGCAAAGAGCCTATCAAGTGCTGGGAGTGTAATGGCCCACACTATGCTTTAGTTTGTCCAAACCGGAAGAAGACTGTTAGCAATATTCATACCATACAGGAGGAGATGGTTGTTGAGGAGCTAGCAAGGAGCATGCCTAGAATCAACGCAGCTTTGGAGAATCGACAAGCTGAATATCAAACTTCCATGGTGGAAGTAGAAGGTATGATAAATCAGACCCCTGTAACTATTTTGATTGATCCAAGATCTAGTCTCAGTTATATTGCACCTAAAATTGTAGAAAAATGTAAGCTATCTATTGAAAAATTTGAGAATTCTTGGTTGGTTCAATTAACCACTGGTGCTAAAACAAAAGTAACTTGTTTTGTTAAGGAATGTGCAATAGTTATGGATAAATTGGAAACTGTTGTTAAACTTAATGTTTTGCCTCTTGGCTCTTATGACTTGTTAATTGGTATGAATTGGTTAGAACAACATAGAGTAATTCGAAATTGTTACTGTAAAACCTTCACATGTTTAAATAGTGATGAAAAACCAGTAAGTGTTAAAGGAATTCCTAGAAAAACTATTGTAAGGCAGATTTCTGGTTTACAACTTAAAAGAGTTGTCAGGAAGGGATGTAAAGCTTATGCATTGACAATTACTGATGAAGAAAGTATAATTAAAACAGATAAGTTAAAAGTGGAAGACATACCAGTCTTAAAATAATATGTTGATGTATTCCCAAAAGAAATTCTAGGATTATCTCCGAAAAGATAATTGGATTTCACCATTGAGCTGGTACCGAGTGCAGTGCCTAGCTCAAAGGCCCCTTATTGAATGAACATATTGGAACTTAATGAATTAAAATCTCAATTAAAAGAATTAATTGATAAAAGGTATATTCGACCAAGTGTGTCTCCCTAGGGGGAACCTGTCATCTTCGTCAAGAAGAAGGACGGAACTATGCGACTTTGCATAGATTACCGTCAGTTAAACAAGATGACCATCAAAAATCGATATTCGTTGCCCCGCACATATGATCTATTTGATCAACTATGTGGAGCCACGGTGTTTTCGAAAAATAGATTTAAGGTCTGGATATCATCAAGTGAGGATTAAAGATGAAGACATCTTTAAGACGGCTTTTAGAACAAGATATGATCATTACGAATTTGTCGTAATGTCATTCGGGCTTACTAATGCCCCAGCTGTTTTCATATGTTTAATGAACAACGTGATGCATAAGTATTTAGATAAGTTTGTGGTCGTGTTTATTGACGACATTCTAATCTATTCAAAAACTGAAGAAGAACATAAAGAACATATAAAAATTGTTTTGCAAGAGTTGCGAGAACATCAACTTTTCACAAAGTTTAGTAAATGTGATTTCTTCACGGATAAGATTCAGTATTTAGGTCACGTAGTGACCAAGGAAGGAATTTCCGTAGATGCTGAAAAGATAAGGGAAATCGAAGATTGGCCGGTTCCTAAGGATGTGACAGATGTTCAATCTTTTATGGGTATTACAGGTTACTACCGGAGATTCATTGAAGGTTTTTCAAGGATTGCAAATCCAATAACTTCCTTGCAGAAGAAGGGAAAGAAGTTTGGCTGGAATAAAAAATGTGAAGAAAGCTTTAAAAAGTTAAAAACTTTATTAACCAGTGCACCTATTTTAAGAATAGCATATCCTAATAAAGAATTTGTAGTGTGCATTGACGCCTGTAATGATGGCTTAGGTGGTGTTCTGACTCAAGAAGAGCATGTTATTGCCTATGAGTCTAGAAAGTTAAAAGTTCATGAAAATAATTATGCAACATATGATCTGGAATTAGCAGCTGTAATACACACCTTAAAGATGTGGTGACATCACGTAATTGGCAGAAAATTTGTCTTAATGACTGACAATAAAGGGTTGAAGTATCTTTTAGATCAGCCAAATTTAAATGCCAGATAAGCTAGGTGGTTAACTTTCTTAAGCGAGTATGATGTTGAAATTCAGCATATAAAAGGTAAAGAAAATAAAGTTGCTAATCCATTAAGTAGGAATGCAAGGCTGAATTTTGCAGCAGCCATCAACACCTATGTTTCAGATTTAGATTAACAGTTTAAAGAAGGAATAGAACAAGATGAAATTTACCAAAATTTGCAAGCTAAATCTAAAGAAAATCCAACAGAAAACTTAATTAAAGGTTACAGTTTAAATGAAAAAGAATTTTTACTGTATAAAGATAGAATGTATGTACCTAACGTACCTAAAGTTAAGCTATTAATTTTGGATGAAATTCATAAAACACCATATTCAGGTCATCCAGGTTATCAAAATACTATAACTATGTTAAGAAAAGAGTATTTCTAGCCAAATATGAAAACTGAAGTAGCAGAACATATTGCTAGGTGTTTTGAATGTCAACAAGTAAAAACTGAACATCAACACCCAGCTGGTTTGCTTCAGTCATTACCCATTCCTAGCTGGAAATGGGAGATAATTAGTCTAGATTTTATTACTGGGTTGCCTAAAAATCAAAATCAGAATGATTCTATCATGGGAGTAGTTGATAAGTTAAACAAAGCAACTCATTTTATACCTGTTAAAACTACTTATAAAGCTGCAAACATAGCTAATATTTTTCTAAAACAGATTTTCCGATTACATAGAGTACCAAAAGTCATAATCTCAAATAGAGATCCTAAGTTTACAGGAAACTTTTGGAAGTTTTTGTTTAAACGGTTAAACACCACATTAAATTTTAGTACTTCTTTCCATCCTCAAACAAATGGACAAACTGAAAGGGTAAACCAAGTATTAGAAGATCTATTAAGAATGTATGTGAAAGACCAGCCTGGTAAATGGGAGGAATATTTACATCTGGTAGAATTTGTCTATTATAATAATTATTAGACATCAGCCAGATTTAGTCCTTTTGAAATTTTATATGGACGGAAATGTAATACTCCTATCTCTTGGAGTAATCCAGTAGATAGATTGGTATTAGGTCCAGAACTGTTAAAAGAAATGGAAGAAATTGTAAAACAAGTGCAGGAAAATCTGACAGTGGCATAGGATCGACAGAAAAGTCAAACAGACTTAAAAATAACTCCAAAGGAGTTTCAGGTAGGTGAACATGTGTTCATTAAGGTAAGACCCAAAAAGAGCTCTCTGAGATTGGGGAGTTGTGCAAAATTAGCACCTCGTTACTGTGGCCCATTTGAAATTCTATCAAGGATTTGACAAGTAGCTTATCAATTAGCATTACCACCTAATTTAAGAGTACATAATGTTTTTCACATTTCTATTTTAAAGAAATATGTTCATGATGCTACTCATGTTGTCAACTGGAAAGATGTATAGGTGGAACCAGAAGGATATTTTCTGGTAGAACCGGATTGTATCCTCGGAAGGAGGGAGATTACACTTCGGAACTGCATCATTGGACAGGTGAAGGTGCAATGGAAGCACCTTAGTCCAGAGGAAGCCACCTGGGAATCAGAAAGTAATATGCAAGATGCATATCCAATTCTGTTCCAGGGGAGTTCAAAGGATGAAGAATAAATAATATCGAGGACAATGTTATGTTCTAAGGGGGTGTGTATGTCACATGCCCCAATTTTGCAAAAATAATATTATCTTATTTGATTTTATTTCAAAGACATTATGTTAAATTTTATGCTAAGTTGTAAATGATGACTTAGCAGAGTCAAGGATATTGAATGTAATTCTAAATATTTTAATTATAAATAAATAAAAGTGGAGACAACAGCTTAGGAGAGCTATTAAAAGAGTGTTTACTGGTCAAGTTGGTGGAGGAGACTGGGTGGAGAGAAAATAGACAAGTGGCAGCATCCTCAAACACTTCCAATGTTGCAGGTGGCAACCTCCCTACATTTGGGGTCATGATCCCCTAAGAAAGTGGGATCAGAGCAGGTGGCTCAATTAATGACAACTAACCCAAAAAGACCTAGGAAATCTTAATAAAAATTACCATTGAAGAGAGCTGGGGGCTGCTCATTCCAAGAAGGGAACCATTCGGGTGAATGTACTTCAGAGGATTTCATTGGGAAGGGAATTTTTGGAATGTGTTCGAGGGGTAAACTGCAGAAAGTGATCTAGTACAGCTTTTTAGCTGAAAGATCTTGCTGCTGAGTGCAGAGTTAGTACTGAGTCATTGGACTAGTATTTTGTTGCTTGTTCCACCAGTTCTCAGCCAAGGAGACTAGGAACAGGCTCGAGGGTCTTGAGGAGACGCTGTTTGAGCGCTTTCTAGGAGTTGGTAGGGATGAACGGCCTCCCAACGCTGTTGTCATCCAGCTTTAAAATAGGTTCTACAGTCTTTTATTTGTTGTGTTAAAAGTTTATATCTGAGAATGAATGAATAATGAATGATTTACATGTTTTGTAGTGAATTGTTAAAGCTTGCAATATTTTAGTTATTTGAATATGGAATCTGTAATTGGATGAAATAACCCCACCTGTGTTTTTCCCTGTCTGGAACGAACCAGACCGTACTCTAGCATGGGCAATGTATTTAAAAATAGATGAAGGATATGATAGAAGACTGAATTGAATAGATGTATTATACATTTCTTAATATTAGAATAATTTATTTTTGTTTGTAGGTTATTTTCAGAAAAGAACAATAACCTGTCTATTTATTTTTACTGTTTAACCAGCTCGTTGATGTAAGTAGGCTAGAAAAGAAATAGCCATAACTCATTACAGGTAGCAGGTTTATCATAGTAATAAGTTACTCAAGTAAATAAGATGTATTTAATGTACAGTACACTATTTTTTTATTTATGTAGGATGATAAACTATGTCATGTTATATATATATTCTTTGTATTTTATTCATTAACCTCATGCTTATGCAGTAGAAAAGTTACAGCTAAACTATTTGTTTATATTCATTCAATAAAGGTATAAACTAATAAATATATAGTTTAATTACTAATCATAGTAATTTAAGACTAACAGTTATTATTAACTAAGTAAAGTAATATAAAGAATAATCATGGTACTAAGAACAAACTTATTCAAAATATTTAAGTTCTTCTATCATTTCCCTTTTATTATTTCAATAGGAAAAACAACAAGAATACAATAATGACCAACATATACATAATGTATACTCATAAAAAGAACTGTTCCTTTTAATTTTTATAAACAGGGTGTATCTGTAAAAGCAAATAACAAGGTTAAAACCCATATATATAATACAATTACAAATGTCAATGCATCGAAGTTATAACCCAAATTAATTGGATTATGTAACTATTAAACAACTAGGTTATTATAAATTACTTACAGTCCTTTAAGGACAAACAAAAAGACATTGGTAATTATTCTAAACTGGAAATTTCGACAACACATTGTAACACTAGTTAAAATCCAAATTAAATAAGTAATAGATTTTGTTGAAAATAAGTAGAATAAATTGTTTTAAAACGAGGGTTTCCACAGGAAAAACCCTAGCTCGTAACTCTGAGCAAAAACGAGTAAGATTTATAACTAAACTATGAATGTATGTGTCAGTCTTAAAAACATTAATAATAAACTTTTACAGTGCACAAAACTTCACTTACAGTCGAGAAGGGTAAAAACCGTGAGTACACAGAGTATAATGTTAAGCATTTCGATAAATCGAGACAAGCTTGAAGACAGAACTGTCTTTACAAGAGAACTATTGTTTAAAATTTAAAAAGCCGTAAAGCTAAACATCAAAACAAAACTAATTACATTGCTCAGTTTAAGACCAAGTTTACCCATCGACTAGCGAGGGTTTGAAACTTAGTAAATCAACAACGACCTGTAAAAGAGACCGCTTAATTTATGGCGAGCCTAGGAAAGCTTCCCCAACTTTGGGTTACTCCAAATGACCACCCTGATACAAGTAGGGTAAGAACCCAACATATTGACCACAGGGCTTACCCGTATAAAGCCACGGCTTTCGAAGAAAGTTTGCATACTTCCTCCACCGTGGATGTACGTAGTCTCAAGCCCCCTGCAAAGAGTTTTAAATACAATGGTCAGTAAATGAGTAACTTAAGATTTGTTTATGCTATCGTAATAGAAAAACACCTGCTGCAAGTTAAATTATCACTAAAAAACAATTTACCTATGAATTGAAACGTTGAACAGTCTCGTGGAAATACTGTCACCAGCAGACTTTTGCAAAATATAGACCCAACGACCTATAAAGGCTAAACCTATCACGCAAAGGTGATCCACGAGGACGACGAAAGGAAGTTTGAGCAGACAACAAGCCAAGGGAAATGATAAACTCAACGAAACTTGCAGAGTGAGAACTCACAGTCACCAAGAATGGCATTAAAATCAAATACCGGAGGCAAAGGCAACACTAACCCAAGACTCGGGACAACTAGAACAAAGAAAAACTTACGGCCGCCATGAAAACCATGCAGAGTAGCCTCAAGGACCAGCGTGGACTATGGAGGAGAAATGAAAAGGGTTAGGGTTACATTGATTCTTATATCTCCAACACTTGGCCAGGAGAAGACCATGTGGTCACAATAATTTAAACCATGCATTGGATTGTTTCCATAGTCACCTGCATTACAATGATAACCAATTATTTAATCATTGAACACGATGCATAAACTATATTATAAACCAAGTTATTCCTTTGTAAATCGAATACATCGCTCATTATATGGTATGCTAGGTCAGTGTTAGAATAACAACGTTAAATTTTACGTTGACCTAGCAAAAAGGTGTCACCATTAAACTTTGGTTATTGCCCGAAATCAATCAAGCATAGAAACTTACTTCATCATTAACCATATGTCTATTATATCGTAACATCATTAATACGATATGGATGTTAGTAACCTTTTTTTTTTAAACGATGGACTTGATATGGGTAGAAATCATGTGTTATATGGGAGAGCTCAAGTTTAAAGGTTTATACCCACTGAACAACTATAGTTTTCTATATATAGAAACATTATAGTCTATGCATGGTTAATCTCTTGCAAAACGATAATTCAAGTTAGAACATTTATAAAATGGCACAAAGTAGTATTATGTAGAATTATAAACTCAATTTTAAACTTGTTTATGAACTTGAACTAATTATAGCCTTGAGTGTCTAATAAACAAAATAGTTTCTACATATTTATAAGTCATGTAGGAACTAATAAATCAAATGGTAGCAAACTATGAAGTTGGCAAAGTGTATTGTAAGAACACTTTTATGAAATTCTTTTACATAGTTCAGAGCGATGAAACTTTGATAGAATTTGGTTGTGACTCAACTTGGTATTTGCTAATGATTCACCATGTCTATTGGTTGGTAAAGTGGTTATAGAATTATACAAAATAACTAGAAAGTCGACCTTTTTCGAATGCATCAATCTCAGAAAACTGTTGTAGACAGTAACTTAATACAAGAGAAGTATTATAGAAAAATAAGAAATTGAATAGGAATGATCCTACTTGAGTCTAGAATCAGTAGAACCACATGGTTTGACATGAAGTTAAGATGTATAGGCAAACAATGATTTCATGTGAGAAGGCATTATGGCTTTTGTTTGCACAAATCAAATTATAATGTCAAGAAATTTACAGGCTGTAAGTTTCCTCGCAGAAAATAAATGTCGAACAGTTGTTACACAGATAAGATAATATGTTAATGTATACATATTGACAAAACAATCATTATAACATTGTAAGTTATGCACACTAAAGTAGAAGTTACTTTGCAACTGAGATTATAATTTTAGAGCGACAAAACATATCTTACTGTCGCTACGTACATCTGAACTTTGTTACAAGAAAAACTGAAGGAAGTCAAACAGTTTTACCTTACAGAAGTTGTTTGGAATTTAGTAGCTTAATTACTAAGCTTTATAATTGCAAATAAAACACTGCTAGATACTTTATGAATTTTAAAACGTTACTCGTTCGATCATACCTGTAAACCTATAAGAACCAGTAATCTTTTGCGTTAGCATAAATGCTAAGTAAGCCCCGGATTCAAAAGTTAGATTCCACCTACTTGACATGAAGAAACTCATCAGTAAACTGAAAAAAAAACAATACACAAGTAAACCTTATTCTTATTACAAAAGGGAACTGCTGAGTTAACATAATTGAGATTTTGTAATACTTATCACTTGACTGTATCTTTTATTGCCAACCTTTAGATGTTAGTAAACCCCAAGTTTTAGCATTGTTTTTTGTTATCTCAAAATTTTAAATTTTTGTGAAAATTTGGGGTTTTGACACTCAGATCTCCCTTGTCCTTGTCTGAGTCTCCTACCTCTTGCCTTTGAGAACACCTCACTCTTTTCACCTAAATATTTCTCACCCCTTGAATAAACTAGAACACCTAATTCCCCTCCTTTGACCGTTGGTTCTCCCTCTATCCCTGTTACCCCTCCTCGTTCCATTAATCCCCCCCGTATTAAAGCCTCTACTATTTTTCTGAGTTTCCATGACTCTCCTCTCAGTCCAAGGGAGGAGCCTTCTTTTGCTGACCCATTTTTAAGAAGATCCTTATCCATCTTCTTAGATAAATCCCCTCTCTCTTCGTCCACTCTCCCTTTGGATTTGATACGACATGCAAATGTCATGATACGAAAATCCAAGAAGAAACATGGCGCCTCAAGGACCCTCCAGGAGGACTCATCCTACACTCCTCTTTCCTCTCGAATTAAAGAGGCAGCCAAAGTTGGATCTTCCAACTCTCAATCACGGGTGCTTAGAGCAATGACACCCTCTGGTGAGGGTCTGTCATGAAACTCCTCTCTATGAACATTCGGGGTTTCGGAGGGCTTACCAAAGCTAAAGCCCTCAAATCGCTCCTCTCTGACCTTAATCCTGATTTGATTTTCTTCTAAGAAACCTTGTATGACTCATCTCAAGCTCTTTTTTCTTTTGCTAAAATCAAGCCAGGGTGGGAATTTTGTGTTATCGACTCGGTGGGACGCTCGGGGGGTCCTCTCACGGGTTGGAATCCCCTCACGGTTAGGTGTAAATATTTCCACATCTTTGGGGGTATCCTTGTGAAGGCTAAATTCATGGGATTGACTGTCGATTTTTCTTGTCTCAACTGTTACACTCCCTATATCAACCGAGAGGATTTTTGGAATGTTGTAGTGGCTGGGGGAGTTTTCAACCATCCCGATTTGATTTTAGCTAGTGATTTGAATTTTACTCTGTCTAATGCATATATTTGGGGTCAGAAAGCCCATCTTGATCCCATAGCCTCTTTTTTCTCACATCTCTTGACATGTACAAACTTGGGTGACATTTTACCAACCAATCTTGGGCCTACTTGGAGAAATGGTCACAGTGGTGCCGAGGGGATCAGAAAAAGGCTAGACAAATTCCTTGTTTATGTTTCTCTTTTACCTCACTTGTCGTGTTATCGTGCCTGGGCCCACCTTTTTGAAATATCCAACCACTTTCTGGTAAGTTTCGAGTGTGAAGATATCTCCTTCAGTCTTCCCTATCCCTTTAAGTTTAATCGGGCCTGGTTAAATGAGGAAGGTTTCTGTGATATGGTTTTCTCTTCTTGGAAATATGACACCCTTCCAGTGGACTGTGATGTAATGTCCCATCTGGTTTTGAAATTGAAGCACCTCCGAACTACCGTCAAAGCTTGGGGTAAAGACTATACCTCTAAAAACAACAAGCTCTTAACTGACCTTAATAGAGAGATCCTTGCTCTCTTTTCTTCCAGTCCCTCGGGGATTTTCTCTCATGATGAATCTCTTAGACTCTGCTCCCTGAAACATCGCATGGAGACTATCTTATCTCAGGAAGTCCTCCATTGGAAGCTCAAAATCAGGATAAATTGGATTGAACAAGGAGATGCAAACACTAAGTTGTTCCATAGTTTTGCATCGGCCAGGAGAATTTCAACTCAATCTGGTCCTTACAGAATGAGTCATGATCTTTGATCTCAGACAACTTTCAACTCCACTCATTGGGAAAAAGTTACTTTTCCTCACTATTCTAGGATGATGGTAGGTATCCTATCTTTGATCAGTTGGAGGTCATTATAATTTCCCCTCCTTCATATCGGCTGCAGATTCTTCAAACATTTGCTCAAAGGTCACCCAGAAGGAATTGGAGGTAGCTTTGAACAGTTTTAAAAAAGACAATAGCCCTGGCCTGGATGACTGACCTATTGAATTCTTTCTTTTTTCCCTGGATCTTGTCAGAGAGGATCTCCTCAATTCCATGGAACAGTCTAGAATCAAAGGCAGAATCATTCGTGCCTTGAACTCTACATTCTTGACTCTTATTCCAAAGCGGGAAAAACCACAGACCTTTGCAGATTACAGGCCCATATCTCTTTGCAACATTGCCTATAATTTGATTTCCAAAGTAATCTCTAACAAGCTCAAACCTATTTTGGACAAAGCCATTTCCCCTCAACAGTTCAGGTTCCTGAAAGGCTGTCATATACTGGAACATGTGGACATTACACAAGAAATTTTGCACTCAATCAAGACCAAAGGACCGGAAGCGCTAGTATTAAAGCTAGACCCAATCAAGGATTTTGATTGTGTCAATTGGACATTCCTTCATCTTGTTATGCTTCAGGTGGGATTATCTTTAGACTCGGTAATTTGGATTATGGGATGTGTATCATCCGACAACTATGATGTTATTGTCGATGGTTCACCATTGAGTCTTTTTCATGATACAAGGGGTATAAGGCAGGGCTTCCCGATCTCACCCCTTCTCTTTCTCCTAGTTATCGAAGGCCTCAGTTTGCTAATTCAGAACTCTAAGCGTCAGGGACACATTCGGGGTATTTATTTCTCTCCCACTCTAGTTTTTTCTAACCTCCACTTTGCCGATGACACAATTCTTTTGGAAAAGCCACTCTAGAGGACTGGAAAGTTTTCAAGTACAATCTTGATATTTTTTCTTCTGCTACGGGTATGAGTATCAGTGATGAAAAGTCAACTTTCCTTACTCATAACACTGATGATGTGACCAGAAGCTCTATCACAGACATCTTGCCATTCAACATGTCTCCCATCGAAAACAGATTCATATATCTAGGATATACCCTTAAACTGTCAAGATACGGGTTAGAGGACTGGAGATGGATCGTCAAATATTTTGAAAAGAAGATTGGAAACTGGGCTTATCGTTTCTTATCACTCAGAGGTAGGCTTATACTCATCAGAGCGGTGTTGACATGTATACCTATTTATTGGATGTCTCTAGCAAGAATACCAAAATCCATCCTCAATAGTCTCAGGTGCTATATTTTCTCCTTCCTCTGGGGAAGCAATAACACAAAGAAACATATTCACCCGGTGGACTGGCACACCATCTCGAGACCCTATGAGTTTGGGGGCCGGGACATCAAAAATATGGAGTGGTTTAGTATATGCCTCAGGCTTAAAAGCATGTGGAATGTGCTCAACAACAATGGATTATAGAACATGATCATTGTTGTCAAATATCTTAAAGGCATTTCCCTTGACAATTGGTTGTGTGGTCACAACTTCTCAGTGCAGCGTACTTCCCATATCTGGAATGGATTTATACGTCTACCTGTTTGGATTAGTTGCAGAATTGGATGGAGGGTGGGTAATGACAACATTATAAAATTGGGGATCGATCCCATAGTGGGCCAAAATTCACCTTTTATATTATCAACTGAGCTGAGGGACTATCTATAGGATTATGGTTTAGTTTTACTCAGTCATGCCCGAAATCAGGGAGGTGGTTCAATCTCACACTCTTATTGGCTCTCAACGGAGGACTTGGAGTTGATTGGCAGGTGGAAGTTGGAATGGAATATCCATATTGCTGGACTTTGTCATGGCGGTATTAGACTCTCGGAAGATCGTGACAAGATGCTATGGATGCATAGCTCAGAAAAGGGCGAGGTCTCTGCTAAACTGGCCTACGACCTTATCTTTTCTACCTACTTAGAGAGATCTCAGGGCTGGCACTATAAGAAACTTTGGTATATGAATATTCCGACCAAGATCAAATGCTTTATATGGCTTAGTATTGAAGGCCGCATTAGCACCTGGGACAACCTGCTAAAAAAAGGTTGGACGAGACCTAACATGTGTGCTTTATGTAAATGTGGACTTGAAACTATTGATCATATTTTTGTTATGAGTCCCTACACTACTAGTGTTAGGGATCATCTTTCTCACTCGACAAGTCTTACTTTTCATTGGGAACATCAGTCCTTTGCAGAAAATATGAATGATTGTATACCAAAATACCTCCACCTGCCTATTTTTTCACCTGGAACATTTGGTTGGCTCGAAATCGAAGCATTTTTTTATAATTTTCTCCTGGGTTATGATTTCGTATGTCGAGGCATAGTGGGGAAACTCAAAAACTACCCCATCCAGGATTTCTCTTAGCTCCAAAGGAACATTGGGCCTGTACCCTCTATTATTTATCCTACTGGCTTTTTTGATGGTGCAACAAATGATATATCAGGTAGAGCGGGGGCGGTACTCTCAATCAACAAATCTCATTTTTTTTCAGTTCAAAATGGGATGTGGGGCAAGCACGAACACAAGAGCAGAATTACTAGCACTTTGGGCTCTTCTGATGCTGGCAGAAACTTTGGGTCTTCCAAATCTTCATACTTTCGGAGACTCTCGGGTGGTCAATAATTAGGCTAACTCCAAATCTAGACTGTCAGCTCTCAACCTAGAACACTGGTGTGACTTTACTGCATAGTCCCCATAGGGCGTATTTCTTTCAACGCCCAGAGCCTTCCTCTCATACTCAACCAGGGCTCTTTATGTGCTTGCCTGGGACTAGTTGTTGATATATGAGTGAAGAGTTAGTTATTTAGCCTCTTTTTCTCAGCCAACTGTTTGGAGAGCATTGATGTTATTATTCTCATGTTTTAGAGAATTTTGGAGCCTTGCTAGTTTATTTATTTGTCTGATGTAATCTCATTTTCTTGAAAGTGATTGCTGCTTTTGTTATTTTCAGGTCTCAACCTGGTTTTGAGAAACAATGTATATAGAACCTCTATGGTTTACCTATGATTCATTTTGAATAACCAAGGAACTACAGTTTTTTTTTCTTGAAAAAAAAGCAATGTCCCTAGATTTACATTTACATTTGCACTTTGATATATTAAAATTTTATAAAGTTACTCATAATATATGCAAATCTATTACTTTTGAAAATCACTTGTCATAATAAGTTTGCCTTGGGCTATCGTTATATAACCCCATGTGGGGACATAATAATATGCACTTGAAGCATGCAAGAAGTACGTATCTCTTCTCGAAAGTCTAAAATTCTAATACATTCTATTGTTTCAATTTGTAAAAGATTTTATTTGATGATGACTTCAATCGCTCTCTTTGAAACTTAGAAGTTGAGTGTGATATTTAAGACCCGTAATTTTGAAAATGAACATGAACGAACGCCCCATATACTCTGTACGTATTGACAAGACATCGCTTCAATATGCTTGGTTGGCTGAAGGACATTGTTTTGTTTTTTGTTATGCTTAACAAAAGTCATGTTGCATCGAAACACCTCCGGACTTTAGACGCGTTACCCCCCGTCAGTCTTGGAATTTGAGGACGTTTTGTTTGTTATGGGGCATTTTTTTTATCAAATATTTTTAAATATTTTGGGAAAATGTAAGATTAAATGGGTAAACAATTTTCCAAAACTTAGTTTTGATGTTTAGCGATTTTTACAAGCCGTCATTAATTTTTTTTGTTAGTTTTTTGAGAGGTTGAACATTGAAACCCGTTCTTAAATCCAAATTTTAATTGCAGGTAATATAGATACTCGTCGGTGTATATTGCATAATGTTGATGGGTGTCAATTATTGGTTTGTGTTATTTTTGGTAAATAATTTTGTTAGGTTTTTGTTTAGTATATAATAAAAATTAATTTTTTCGTTACTTAAATTCTTTAATAAAAATTTATTAATGAAAGAATTCTACCCTCATGGTTGAATAATAAAATGTTATGTGACTGAGGAAATAAAAGCTCAAAATGACAAATTTTTTTAGTTTGAAGGGTAAAGATGAAATGAAATTCCAACCCAGCTCCCCCTCTGCAATCGAGATAAATCTGATAACTCGATACCGTAGTAACTATGGTTTAAATTGCAAGTCTTAATGGTTGAATTTAATGCTTCTCCTCTCCTCGGGTACAAATCGTTTCAAACACAATGATATTTCCAAGTGGTGAGCAGTAGTGAGAGGGCCTAACCTCTTTTTGTCTCATTTTTCGTAGTTTACTTTCAATGCCACACCATCAGTATTCATTGGTTTTACCTAAGGCTATGCATACATCACTTTGTTTAGCTAAGCCAGTCCTCCATAGTGTTATGTTGTCCATTCCCATTGTGACGACTAAAGGTAGGTTGTTTCTGCATCAATATATTTTTTCTTGGTTTATCCAATGTGTTGCTCACCACTTTTTTGCAGATCCATTGTTTAAGGGTCATGATCTCCACCTAGTGCATTTATTTAGAATGTTGAGTTTACTTCTATGCAGGCCATCATGGTGTTCAGTACAAAGTGGGAGGGGAATTGGTCAGTTTGTAAATATTGTATTTATTTCTCTTTATTTTAAAAACAAAAAACATGGCTAGTGAAGATCGGGTTAGTGCAGACTCGTGCTTTAGATGACCTAGGCTCACCCCTCGTCCTGGGGCACACTGTCCTAAGACTATGTCATCCTCTGCAAGCTAATAACACAATAGAGTAATAGATTTTATAAAAAAAACATGTTTAATACGAAATAGCTTCACCACACGCTAACCACCTTCATGTGACTGCTTGCCTTCAACTAGTTAAGAGGCCGATAAGTTATTTTGCATGCATCCGTAAGCTCGAAATGCGGTGGGGAGAGTGGTTGGAGTCAAAGCTCATAGGTGAAATCATATTTTTTAGTATATAAGGTAATCCTTCTGTCTTAGGCTTGCATTTACAATAATCAAATGCTTCAAATCTACATACGTAGCTAAATACATCATAACTAGGGATGCAAACTATGTGAATGAATGTATAACTAAAATGAAAATGACAAATAGCCATGGATGGATTGTTCAAACCCCGTGCTACCTCCTCCACCTCATCGTCCATCTGTCATTGCTCCCTCCAAACGAGCCTCCTTCCACTATTGCTCCCTCCACCCGAGCCTCCCATAAGTGCCTTAACCCTTACAACTTAAGGTTTTAATTCTACCCATTGCAGGAAATGCAATTATAGAGTCAAGTTTGAAATTACATTTCCTTCCAAACTTAGTCCTTACCCAAATGATGGAATCTAGAGAATCATGGGAAACAATTGGGAGCAACTCCATGAACATATTCCATTATTAACATGGCAATAATGCTTTCTTGCATTGTGTCAAGTGTCAAGTTGCATGATATGCTCTCAATTTGGATGTCTATTGTCATGAACAAAATGTACCTTGTTCGGGATTTTAAATGTCAAGCAAATGTACCTTGTTCGGGATTTTAAATGTCAAGCATGGTGCAATGTTCTACAACATACTGGGCACAGATAATCCCTATAAAAAACAAAGTGAATGGTTTCTTTGTTTTGCATTCATTTCGAATTTACAAATAAAATGAAACCATGTTTTGCATTTTTCTAACTAAGACAGTGACGTACAGTAGTTGTATAAAAAAAACCATCTGGGAGATGGTGGTTTGCGACCGACACTCTACTTTAAGCCTCCATTCTAGTTCACACAAGTTACACAAATACCCACACGTGGAAACCAACCATTATTTTCTTGGGTAATAGTGAAAGTACAAATAAGGGCCATGGGTGATGGAATGTATTACATAAGTATAATAAAAAGAGAACACTAAAAATTATAGCAAAAAGTTTACAATTAATCAATCTTTATATTAATAAAATAAAGTACATTTATACATTTTAGAAGAATGCCATATAATATTGTTTATTTCTTATAAGATTTCTTGTACAATTTTTTGTTTTGCCACCGCTCATTATAATTAAATTTTAATGGCATTAGAATTGAAACAGTCATTGCAAAATTATCCCCGTCTTTGAAAAATGATGAAACAAAGGTCTGATGCACAGGTCCATTCTTGGTCGTGGCATGTTTATATGCATAAAACTATGGGACACATGATAAAACTATACCTGGGAGGTAAATCAATTAACAAAAGCACAGATAAACAATTAATACTAAATTTAGTAGAGTTTTCTAATGGCAGAGACATTATGTTCAAATCTCTCCTTTGTTTGAAATGAAATTTATGGTGAAGCTCATTGCCCTAGGTTTACATATAACAAAAATGAGATTGCTCAATCCAAAACAAATGGCACATCCCATTGAGGCTTAATGCATTGTATGGAATGGCATGCCACGCTATAACTAAAAAAATATGGGTGGACAGACGTTATAGCAAAGGTTTTATTTTCACTGCTTTATAGTATATAATAAACATTGGTGCCTGTTTTTAATTATATATGCATTGGTAATGTCTATTTCATTAAATCTGAATTTATTCTAGTCTAAGCATGTGAAGAGAGGTAAAAAATGTCATTTCTAAAGCCCAAAACCAAGGTTTCTAAATTCCAATATCAAGGTTTTTAAAGTCTCAACGGTGTCAAAATTGGGTAGGTATGGAATTAGATAATGACAGTTATGAAACACATTTTTCAATGTTTTGAACCTAATTATGCATCTTTTAAGCCCATTTTTACACTTTAGAAAAGTTATTGTTCGACTTTTTGATACGATTTTTTTACACTCTTTTGAATCTAGTTCTTCACTTTTTAATTAGGAGTTTGCACTTATTGAATCAAATTTTGAACTTGTTAAATTCAATTTTGAAACTTTCAATCTTTTTATACCTGCCTCAGCAGGTATATTGTAATCGATCGAAGTCAAACTCCTTTGACTTTGGGTATTAGTTGCCCTCTTTTGATGCAGCTTTAAAGAATTAAACCTGTTTTGCAAAAGTATGACTTAGGGGTTTGTAAAATATTTTTTTTAATTTTGTTAAAAAGCTATTTTTGTAAACAGGTGATTGGTGGATAGGAGATGATGTCAACATTGGGATTTAGTATCTGGATTTGAGTTGACATGTGGCAAGATGACATCATAAAAAGCTACGCTAACAGCAACGATCACAGTTTGGACGACTCTTTTGACAGTTTGGACGACTCTTTTGGGGCCGGTTCGGGGAATGGCTACGATACCTCACAAAGGTAGACACAGGAAAAGCACCCATAGTAATAGCTTCCATGGCACCACCCGTGGCTAAAGCTCACAGATGCGCTCTTCTCGGTATGGTTATACTACGACTGTTTTAATATAATATATAAGCTCTCGCTTTTCAAACCTAAAAACACGATCCAAACGCAGCATATCTGGATCTCGCTCTCGAACGAACTATGCAATAAGCTTTGGATCTTGACCTGATGAGTCTCCAACCTGGACTGCTTATCACGCGTAAATCCGTGTAATCGTATGGCTCCCAAAATAACTGGTTCAATCCAATCTACTGGCTCTATATCCTTATATGCTTCTGGGGGAACTGGATTTAGAGTTGGATCCCCAATTAATGGAACCAAATCCTCTACTGACTTTGGAAGGTATAGGCGAGGGAAACGGTAATGGATATGTATATGGCGACAGCGAGGCTTACCATGCTGGTTCTGGTAGTGGAGCCGGATACGGAGAAGCCGGAAGCGGCTATCGTTCCAGCTTCATAATTTTAGCATCCTCCAACAGAGCAGGAAATACAATCTCAAAGCCAACAGGAGTATGAGCATCATGTTCATCGTTCATTTTTGGAATATATGTCTGAAGGAAACTCAATCCTGCGAAGAGCATACCATCCAATTAAAAAAAGAACCACCAAAATTCATGAAGCCCAAAGCTTGATTACAGTAAGCTCGAGCCTGTAAAGGGTATAAGAAATGGCGCTTCTACCTTGATTGATGCATAGAACAAAGGTGTTCCAGGTTTTAAGTGCGAGTACGCAAGCTAGCGTATTAATAATTCTGTCACGAATAAGAAACATATGTGGATCTCCCCATGACCCATCTTGGAGCTGATTATCTATTAGCCATTTAAAGCTGGAACAAGTGCAATCCATGCTGTGTCATATGCAGAAATGGTAATTTCACCGTCTTCCATTGATCGAAGTATGTACTTGACTGTTTCTATCCAGCTTTTCATCTTTTTGGCCTCTGTACTGCTCTGTCAATTTGTCACAAATTTCACATACAAGAATCAATCATCCAAATTTTCACATTTAAACGACGATGATCAGTATTGATATAAACCAGAACAAAATCTTTTCTGCATAAAAATTAGCAAAATAACCTGAAGATTTCGTTCTCGTATACAGTAAAACCACTTGAAAAGAAATGAAGAGTTGGAGCTGTAAATATTCCAATTTCTCAATTCCAATCCCCCGTTCTCTCAGAACCGAACCCACCGGAATTTCCAGAACCCTTTGCCCTCTTCTGCCCATTAGACGAATCTGAGGTTCTCTTGCGAGTTCTAGTATGGCGAGCAATGCTCTCAGCACCATTAATTCTTTTTTCAGAGGGAGAATTCACAGCAATTGAATTAGAATGGCACTCACCTGGAATTGTAGCAGGCTTTGGAGCAATTGGCCTGTATCTGGACATGATCTGGTCTGTTTTTGAACCTTGCCAAGTAGGTTCCTCCCAAATTCATCCCACCCATCATGGTAATCACCTTGCTTCAACCCACAAACACAACTGCATGCAATAACCTGATTACATACGCAGAGCCACAGAATGGTAAATTCACAACCCACAGTGATATATCCACACAGAACACACTACACAGAAATGGATTATTTACATACAAGATAGATGATTTTACAGCCCACCCATCAGGGCCACCACCCTGCTTCAATTCAAAAACCTAGATGCATGCAAAAATCCAACGGCGTATATACAACGACAGGATGTATTCAGAATTCAGAATGATATATACAGATCACACAAGATATACATGAATGAGATATAATAGACAAGTGATTTTACAGTGGGATTTAATGTTATTTGTGAATACCACTATGATTATAATAATACTGATGTAACCAAACAAGAATTATCGACAAATCTACTTACAGTAAACACATTAATACATAATTAGAATTTGAATACATATAAGACATAACATGGCTTGCTAGAACTCTAAGAACAGTTTCATTAACCTCATTGAGCCAGACTACAAACTGCCATGGTATTCTAATAAATTATGGCAGGTTAGAATTCTAATAACAGTTCATGAACCTCATTGAGCCCAGACTACAAACTACCATGGTATTCTAGAATCGAAATGCAAAGTCTGTTACCTGCACAATGGCGTTAAAGACAGCATCCCCGACAGCCTCACCTGCTTTCTAGGTGCTAAGGCCGACAGCAGGGATTTCTCTCCCGCTTAACAACTTGTATTTTCCTTGGGATGACATTGACCATGGGTAATCCTGCGGAGCAACTGTGTGTGCTTGTGCCATCATAAGATTCTCTCACCACCGTTGTGACTGTCTTTGTTCAAATTTGCAAAAACAAAACTACACTGATCATTCACCGTAAATTGTGTGGTCTCATCAGTTTTCCATTAAATTATATATGTAGTAATGAAGACCCAAACTTCAGGTGCCATAGTGTGTCGAATTACATGTGCTAGTGCCAGTATTGAACACTTCGCACTGATCGTGACGCGTATTCCATCTTATTATTATTCGGTTATACTCCCTCAAACTTATAATTCCTGAATCAAATATTATCACATTATATCTTAGCTTCGCTTATCTTGTATGAATATATCGATTGTTTAATAAAAATCATGTTTAAATTAATTTAAGATATTAAAATTTCAAATTTTACGTAAAAGCTATAAAATATCAAAATTAATATAAATCCATAAAAAATGAACCAAAATATATATATATCAAAATTATAAATCCATCAAAAATTAACCAATATATATATATATAATACCTCAAAGAAATTATATATATGTTTCTAATTTAAAATGAATCTATAATTATATTCTTTTAAATCAATAAACTTATATATCCATATATATTTAATAAAATTATTATATTAAAAATTTTACTTTAGTTCCTAATTATAATTGACACTTTTATTTTACACCTATAATAATTGGCATTTAGCTGTGTCAATCATTCAATAACTTCGAGGCTATTTCTAGTTTAACACACCTTAAATTGATAAAAATTCATGCATTAATCCATCAAAGCAACTCCAAAGAATTAAGGATTACATATAACGACTCCTTGTTTCACAGAATTAAGGCTTACATAGAACGACTTTTTCAGCTTCATTTCAGCTATAATCGATCCCTGCACTGCAAGGGTGAGGTGAAAGATCAATATGATCTCTGACTTCATTGTTATTACGATGGTCTAACTTCCAGCAAGAGAACACTAAAATAAGCATCACGGCACCCACTCCACTGAATAGATATAGTGGAACTTGCCAGTGCAGTGCGGAATAATGACTAGTGTTGCTATTCTTGCTGCAGTTATTCATTGAATATGTCTTCGATTATTCGATTATTCAATTGATTTGAATGTAGCTATGAGGATAGCCCTGCCTTTCCGCCAGTGTTTTACAGGTGGAGAAGAGGGAAAGACATAGGTGGTGTGAGAAAAGAAATGAGAGAATTACATGGAACCTTTGTGCATTATCCTTTGAAGTTGAAGTGGATAGATGGCTATCTCTACGTTCGAAAGAATCTTTGCATATATTCTGGTGTTTGTTCTATTTTGTCGTTTTCACACACAACCATAGAACGATAGAAGGGAGAGCGTTTTGAAAGAACAAAACAGCTTCAATGGCAATCAGAGTTTTAAGATATTGTCCCAATTTTTGAAAACGAAAACTGTAGATGATAGGTTGCCTTTGGGTTTGCACATTAGCTAAGTGTGCAACGTAGGTGCAATAATTTAATGATTAATTGCATTGCATGACACATGTGGAAGGGTGTGTTAGCTAAGTGTGCAACTTAGCTGCAAAACTTGGTGTTAATTGTTGTGATTTGACAAAAGCGATGGTATAACATGAGTTTCAATGTATTTGGTGGAAAAGCAGTGCAGTGAAGCACATAAACATGAAAAGTTTGATGGATCCAACATTTAGTGTTCCCATGGTGTTAGTCTTCTAAAACTGCAAGTCCAGACAATGAAGATAGTTTCTTAAACATAGCTATGTCGTGAATGATGCATTCAAAATCCCAATATGCCCCGCATGCAACGGAAAGGATAAATGCAACGGATAAATGCAGACGGGTAAGGATAAATGCAACGATGATGCGGGCGGGTAAGGATAAATGCGTTGCTATATGTTGCAGTCTAAATGCAGGATCGCCGCGATGTTTACGCCACCTTTCTTGGATGGCCTTCAAACTGCTGTGTAGCGTTCAAACTCTCTCAAATTTATCTTTTATTTTGATTAATAACTTTTATTGAAATTTTCCTTTTTTAATTTAAATTTTTTTAATCTATTTATATATTTTGATGTTTCTATAATACATTATATTTTGACAAGTTATATCATTCTATTTTTATATTTTTATTATAAATGAATAATTAAATTACCATATATATATACTGAGTGAATATATACTTAGTAAGCCTAATAAGATTACTAAATAAACTTTTAGGAGTGACAAATTCACAATACGAAATGTATTTATTGTAATAATATATATTTTTTAAATAAAAATAGATTACAAATTGTATTAAAGGGTGCTGTAACTAGGCTAAATAACTATCAACTACGAATAGCACACTAACTAGGATAAATAACTATCAACTACGAATAGCACACTAGTGTAAACCAGTGGGGAGGGGTTCTTGACCAGTATTCCCATAAAGGTTGAATTACAGGGCTGTAATTTCCTGTGAAAAAAAATATCT
>LPNX010717198.1:58756-105717 GCA_001517045.1 Pseudotsuga menziesii
TAATATTAATTCACTTTATAAACTCTATCTTCAAACTTAATTTTAAATCACATTTCAAATAGAACAAAACATAGAAAAATATGAAGACATTCCCAACTAAACAAATATCTTTCATGGATAGCATTTGATGCTTGTTACAATCAATAAATATCTTTCATCATGTGTTGACTACATCACATTTAAAACTGGTCAAATGGTAAATATAACAAAACAAAGGAAAATTGTTTTGCAGTTATCCATTGCATCGGTAAGTTATTTTAATGGAAGCACATTTAACCTTTCTTGAATCAAGCCATTATTCATGTGAACCAAGATCTTTATCGAGCGTGTCACATCTATGGCTATCCTTGCAAAATAATGATGTATGACACGTGCATCAAAGTAATTTAATTTACTTTCAAGGGAGTTCTAATTCACCAACTATGGAAAAGGTTGTCATTGGTTAGGCATGTTTTTGTTGAGTGGGGATTTCATCTATATATATGGGTGAGGGACATGGAAATGCTAGATAAATGTTAATAACTTAAAAAATATTTATGGAAGACAATAATATCTCTCTCCATAGTGGGGATACTTTCACTTATGAAATGCAAGAAATACATGTTAAACCAAATAAAACCTAATATATCCTACATATACTTTCATTAATAATAAATCATAATTAAACCCTAACCATGTATCAATAAAGCATACATATAAAAACTTAAGTGTATTTTGAATAACTTAACCTTTCATCACACATTAATAAAATAATCCCTAATTTAACACTAAAATTCCCGAATTTGATACTAAGAAATTCTAATTAACCCTAATAAATTGTATATAAATAAATCTTAATAAACCTAAGCAAATATATTATGTATACACTATTAATCCATATTTTTACCATTAAAAAATCCTTATTATTCTTTAATTCAACACTAAAAAGCCATAATTTACTTTCACAAACTTTGGCCTAATATACCATAAATAGTTGCTAGTTGTATTAGAACATAACAGATATATTACAAATTCTAATATATATTAATATATTATAAGGGGTGGCAGGCGCCGGGGGGGGGGGGGGCCATTCTTTATCCCGCCGGAAAAACTGAACATTCCTTTGCTTGGGGGTTAGGGATCAGGACCAATAACGAAGCAGAATGGTTGGCCTTGCTCCAAGGTCTGCGTTTTCTTCAGGCCAAAAAACACCGCAAGGCCTAAAGTTTTGGAGACTCCAAACATGTCATTTCCAAAATAGTTAATGGTTACCCCTCGGGAGCTGTTAGATGTCGACGCCTGTATAATAAAGTCAAATCTCTTTGGCATCACTCCTATCAGCCCTTGCACATCCTTAGAATCAACAATAAAGCTGTTGATGCTATGGCTAACATCGGGGCAACCCTTTCGCAAGGAGTCTATAAACAGGATGGGGATCCTCCCTCCCACATCTATATTCCTTAATGACTCAGGCAATTTACATTTGGCACACATTATTCTTTGAAACCTGGATTGTCCTCATGTTAAGGGGAAGAAAGTTTTGTTTTTTGCCTAAAACTATGGTCTCACTCCTAAGCCTAAGGTGGAGAAGGTCGTGCGCTTGGGGTTTGGGATTCCCTCTTCACCCTCCCCTCTCATCGAACCCCCTCATCCCAAGCATTAATGCCTCCCTGCTGCTGCTGTCCTTCGTCGGCTGCACGCTTTTAATCATCCATCCTCCTCCCAACGCCGCGTGTATCTCTCCTCGAACCTCCCTCCAACTGGTCACGTCCGCCTTAATGCTTATCAGCCTTTGGAGCCTTCGCATTCATCTCTCGCACGTTTGGGCTTTTGTTTATCCCGGTCCTTCCCCCATCCTCGGTTTCAGAATGTTGATCCGGAACCCCTCCTCTGCAACCTCTGGCATTTTTGAAATTCAAAGAATTCTGGGACAGGTGGTTCTGGGCGTTAGTGAAGGGTGGCTTCAGGGCCTCCCTTGGAAGGTTCTCCCATTATCGCGTTCGTTGGTGAAAGATTGGCTCGTCTTGGCAGTATTGTCCTCTGGCGCAGGTTTCAGTCAGCCAGAATTTCGGGTTGATGAGCAAAGGGATCCAGAAAGCGTTTGGGTTTTGGACTCCGGGCAGAACAGGGTGCTGGGCGTTGTGGGATCTTCGGGTCTCTTTCAGGCAGGTAATCACTCGTTGTCTTATGAGTTAGAGGTGCTCAATTCTCTCTTTTCTGCATTCAAGAATCTTCGAAGAATTACAGGCAACTCTGTCAACGTGCCTATCAATTTGTTTGCTGGTCTATCCATCTCGCCTGGGGTTAAAGGTATGGCTCACGGAGGCGATTGGATGGACATTAAGAAGAACCTCCGCCGGCTTTATGAGCTTCTAGCCATTAACGTTGTGGACACCAAAGAAATGAGTGAGGAGATAAAAAGGATGGCTGACACAGTAAGCTACACCTCCCAGCAAGTGAGCAACAACGACGCCCGCATTGACGATAATGAGAGCAGCCTCCGGGTAATGCATGGGAAAATGGACAGAATTCAAGAGGATCTGCAGAGATTCATTGAAATGCACCAGTCCAGCCGGGTGAATGGCGAAATCAATGGCGAAGTTGCTGAAGCGGCCCTCCCCATGGAAGAGGAGTCAGTAGTCCAGCCGCGAAACAATAGGAATATGTAGTAATCTGTTTCCTTTAAGTTATGCTAAATGTTTTTTTGCCTCCTTATCTGTTTACAGTTCGTAAGGGTTTACCCCTTTAGCAGTTTTAAAAGCTTTGAACAGTCAGTTTGCAGGGTATTTTGGACAATCCCATGGCTGGTTTTCTTTGACAGCCTTTTTGATGTATATTCTCTGATGAAACTACTATCTCTGTAACGCATGGCTGTGCGCAGCCCCCTTTTATATATTTATGTTCATAGTTTCTGTTAAAAAAAATAAAAAAAATATATTATATATTTAGTATCAATTAGGGTTTGTTTTACTTAATATCATTTTAATTTAGATGTATTGAGATGAAAACATGAAGTTTTGGTACTCACAAAGACTTGACTAATATCTTGATGCAGTAAATAAATTTAAGGTTAAAATCCATTTTCATTATTAAATATTAAGATCTATTTTCATTATTTAATAAGTAGCAAGTATTTTTTTTCCTTTCGTAATTTTATTGCATCAAAGCACAAAATTACATTTATGGATTGGTATAAGACAAAATACCCCATACAATGATAGAAAGATAGCAAGTAAAAACTATGCCAAAGAATTTACAGTATGGACAACCAATGTATCTTCTCAAATCCAGAGCATACACATCTCACTGTAACCAGAAAACCAAAAAACGAAAGTAGAGACTGCCCATGAAACGGACTAGTTCCTCGATGAAGAGCCCGTAGGAGAAGCCTACAACCATAGTCGAAAAGGAAGCCGCCAAAAGGCAAGCAACCGCACCACCAGGGACCGCCATTGTCGCAGGTTACAGGCTGCCGATCCAAGCCAGCGACACAGAGAGCATCCGATGAGCGACATCAAGGGAGCAGCCACAAACCACACAGACGCCGAAACCAGTCATCTGCCACCGCCACAAGGATTTTGCCGCCTACAAAGACCACAACCTCTGTATATCGCCATCGTCGCAGCAAGAACGGGTCGCCGCACAAGGGAAGGCTACAGGCCTGTAGAAGATGAAACTAGACCGAGCCCACGATGGAAAACATGCAAAACACCCACAAAGGATCAGAAAGGGGAAGGTGCCTGGGTAAGGAACCCCAGCTGACTAGAGAAGGAAGAAAACTACTCTCCAAATCTGAGGAATGCAGAGCCAACTCTCGAAAATCTATGAGTAGCAAGTATATTATGAAATAATATTATAGATTATTTGTTTTTCTAAGGAAAATATAACATTTTTTATTATATTAATATATAAACCTATATTTTCTTGGTAACATACCACTAGAGACAAACATCATAATCGAGCAATCAATGAGCTCACTTAATTTCAAAGTGGGATAAACTATACCTAAATTGTTTGGTATTTTATAATATAACTTTAATTAAATATTACAAAAATTTGTTAAACATCCAAACATCATAATCGAGCAATCAATGAGCTCACTTAATTTCAAAGTGGGATAAACTATACCTAAATTGTTTGGTATTTTATAATATAACTTTAATTAAATATTACAAAAATTTGTTAAACATCCAAACATCACAATCGAGCAATCAATGAGCTCACTTAACTTCAAAGTGGATAAACTATACATAAATTGTTTGGTATTTTATAATATAATTTTAATTATTTATTAAAACAAGAGCCACGAGGTGGCAATGTCCTCGACATTGCATTCGTGATAGTTAGTAGTTTGCAATTGCCTATGCAAAAAACTAAAATTCAATAAAAATAGATTAAATTTTGTTATAGCCTACTTAAAACTCAATAAAAATAGAATAAATGTTGTTATAGCCTACTTAGACATCCTTTTGAGGATGGTAGAGATTTGACTACTTAGAAGATTCTAGACTCAAGTTCTATTTCAATGGATCCAAAGTGAGGATGAGCTTTACTAGCTTTGCGAGAATGACTACTACATCTCAAATAGGCCACGGAGGACATAAAGACAAGCCTAAATACAGAGTGGGGATGAACTATTTTTTATTAGCTAGATGATAAATTGTTGATGCTTCTTGGGTGGTTAAGTTAATTCCTTCAATATTAGAGTTGGAAGCCAACTTCTCCTTCTAAAATGGTACCCACCTCTCTCTTGGAGTTGCACATTTGGGCTTGAAAAGTAACTTATGCTCTAAAGGAAGGGTAGAAAGGCAAAAGAAAAGAAATGAAAGTGAGGACACGACTCCATATCCGATCTTTCTAGGTAAAATTTTTGTTCATTATAGGAAGTGTCATATTCAAAATATGACAAAATATTAAGAGTTTTGGCTCACCTATAAATTATTTAAATAAAATATATAAGATATTAAATTGTCCCAAATAAAAAAAATAAAAAAAACACACTTAATGTACATAAAAATTTAGATAATTTAAATAATATATTAAGTTTAACATCAAAATAAATCTACAATTTTTTTTTTTAATTTGGCATAAAATCAAGACAATAAATATATTTTAAAAAATCAATAATAAATCTTATTAAAATTTCCAATTCACTTATCAAAATAATATTTTTTATTTTTATTTTTTTATAATGTTACATATAACTCCCATTAACTTTATAAATGGATACCCAAAATCTCTTCACCCTTAACATTCACAATACCTTTTAACACTCATTTTCACTAACATTGCAAACATTTAAATTGATTTTTCAAGAGAAGGCTATCATTACATTCCCCTTTTTAAGGTAGTAATTAATTTGAAAAGTATTAATTAATTTTGTGTTTTGTCAGGGTAAAAGGAACAAAACAAATGAATTGTTCAATGAATTTAAAGATATTCTACAACGATGCATATTGACCAAATATTCAATTGTGTGAATTTGTTTCTTTCTTTAATTCCCCTCTGGCTGTGAGGTAAGGCTAAGCATGCTATGCTTGTAAATGCAAAGTTTTTCTTTTTAAAGCCAAACATCTTATTCATAATTATTTGAGGCAAAAAGGAAAGTTAGCTATCTTAGGCGAGGAGGGACAATTTGCGTAAGATAAATCATTTTAGAAGCATGGATTTTCTGAGATAAAGGCATGAGAATTTTACACTTTCAAATACTTAATATTTAATAATGGTAGGTGAAAGAAAGAAGGAAGACACACTTACACAAACTCCTTCACCACCACCCAAAAATAGACAGAAAATTCATTGAATAGAAACACTTTCTACACATGAATTATAGTATGTAAATGAAAAATGGTAATAGGATTTAAACAATGAGCATTTCACTATTTCTAGAATATAGTAATTAGTGATTCCATTATTACAATAGTCTTCCATTCATTTACATAAGGAGAAATAGTAAATGGAATTACAAAGAACACAACTCAAGAAAAAATGATAAAAAAATATTTATATTATATAGGCAAAAATCCATTCCATGTGATTTCCTTACAAAATGTATGCAATCAAATTGAGAATGCTCCAACCCCTCTCTTCATCTATGTTTTACAAAATATAGAAGATGTAATACATTTCTTTGATCTAAAACCAAAGGGGAATTAAAATATTCCATTCACTAAACAAAGAAATCTCTTAAGCATAGAACTAAAAATAAAATAAATCTTCAATAGATGCAAAAGATATGGAACTACAAGAATCAAACTCTCTATAACTCAAATTGCTGATTCACGAAATTTGGAAAAATCAGTCTCAAATAACCACAGGTGGCACACAAAATGTTACTCATTTCTATAAACTTATACATGTGTCCCCTAATTGGGCATGTTCCAAAAAACACCCATGTTTCATACTTTTACAATTCATCTACATTTACTCAAAATTCGTGACATAAAAATAACCTATAAAAAAGTCATTTCCAAAAATTAACAAACTCATACTTACCCTTTTTAACTCCTCCTCTTTAGGAATTATTTAGCCGACTTACTACTTTTTATCCTACTTTAGACATATTAAAGTTTACTTTTACTTATCCTACTTAGCACTTAACAGGTGATGATAGAGCATTAGGATGAGCCCAAACTAGCTTGGATCTGTGAGGCCGCAACTAGACAGCACACAACAAGAGCATAGATATTTGGTATGATAGATGCTAGTGTAGAAAGGTCTGTGGAGCCTATATGTAAGGGAGAAGCACGGGAGGGAGCCATAAAGGGACTAGAGGGGGAAACTAAAGAAGGACCTATAAAGGAGGAAGAAATTGATATAAGATTATAAAGAAGGAAGAAATAGATATAAGACAATATATGAGTGAGATTGAGGCAGCTAGGAGCTGCTGACCTAAGCTTCTTATTGAGATACCCAACTAGAAACAATACAAAAAAAGAAGCATGCAAGCCATAGTAATGAGACAATAAAAAAACTCAAATTTAAATTTGTAAAAAAGTACTATATATATATTGATACACATAAGGACCATGAAGTAGTGATGGATGTTGTATGCGGAGTATAAACCTAGTTAGTTGGTCCCTGGGTGATGCTGACTATACCTCGATTCAAGTAAAAGTAAACTTGCCTTAAGCGTAGCAAGGAATCAATGAATCTGCTCGCCGGATAATTATGAGCTAGTTAAATGAAAAGTATATGTGATGAATGTGAGTGATGGTTTGTATCGGACTATCCATCGCCTTGTTCTCTTGTCAGCCTTTTAATAGGGAAAATAACAACCAGTTGCTTGGAAACAATATAGTTCAAGATAGAAGCATGCGGCCCTGCTCAAACTTCACAGAAATCTCATCAGACATGTGCCTAGCTACTTTCTCTCACCCTCCTCGATTGAATTGCATACCAACAAGTCAATATAATAATTTTGTGTTGGGGGGCGAATAAAGCATAATAATTTATTTGTTCTCAAACATTGATCTGGGATCCTCACAACAAGTGGTAGACTCCATGGATGACCGACGATAGAAAAAAACATCTACATAATAATTTATTTGTTCTAAAACGCTGATCAGGGATATTCACAATAGGTGGCAAACTGCATGGACGATCGACGATAGAAAAAATCATCTACATAATAATTTATTTGTTCTTAAACATTGATCAAGGATCTTTACAACAGGTGGCAGACTGCATGGACAATCGGCGTAGTCTAACGAGTCGACGATTTCGCCCGGCGTTAGACTACTCCATATACCCACGCTGTTAACTCCTCCTAGCTTCCGGAGTCCAGCAAATCCATCCAGGAATGGGTCCCTCCCGAATATTCTTCTGAAGGCGATCGTTGTCCTCCTGCACACGCCGTCTTCACCACCCCGCGGGTTGGTGACTACTCAATCCTCCTGAAGATGCATCCATCCCCTGCTCCCTCCAATAATACTCTGCAAAGGTTTCCAGCTGTGAGACTCTGCAAAGGTTTCCAGCTGTGAGCCCAACTTCGAACCAGACCTTCCCCGCAGTTTGTTCATGCAGTGGAACAAACTGCGGGGAAGGTCTGGTTCAAAGCCGGGCTCGCAGTTTGTCCATGCAGTGGAACAAACTGCGGGGAAGGTCTGGAGCACAACCCCCTGAAATGCTGAGCCTACCCGAGGTCTCTAATAAATTGATCACCGAGAAGCCCCACCTTTGGTTTCCTGGGAATGAGCAGCAACAACAGTTCCCCACAGCAATAAGAAAATATCAACTTACCAGGATTCGTAATGCTGGATTCGACCTGCGATGAGACTTTTGTTTCTCCATCAGCAACAACTATCATAAGTGAACAATCACCAAGTGCATTGATAAATTCTGAAGGACTTCAACTTGATTTGTTGAACTACACTAGTGCTGATCAAGTATCAACTGAGAATCCAGAGGTCTCTCTCTTTCAAGTGATGAAAACTGTATCTAAAAAGCAAGAATTGAGCTTTGTAGGGAAGGTCCATATTCTAGAAGAGAAAATTTTGCATTTGTGCAATAGAATTGTACCTAATGCTACACAAAACCAATGCCCTAATATCAAAATCAATTTTAATACCTTGAATCACCTATCCTTGCCAACAATTGGCCTCTACGGGGACAAGCGAATGATGGGTAGAATATTGAAAGAGATGGGTGTGGTAGATGATTTGATTCACATGCAAATGGAGGAAGAAAATCTCGAGCCAGGTTTGTACGTTGGAATTTTGAAGCAGGTCATAATCGTTTTTTTGTTTTTTAATGGCATCAAGGAACCCATCTCAAAAATGCATCAAGGAAAGAGGTTTCCTGCAATTTTATAGGTTACGTAGTGGACCCGTGTGATGATATTTATGTGTGCGTTGAAGAGTATAACCTTCTTGAAGCTCTGGCTGCTTCATTCGTCTCCACTTCTCATAGATAGAGACGAACACAAAGACTTAAGATAAGCCATGTTTAAAATTCTGAGAATGATGTCAGGGTTTCTTTTGTTTCAACCTAAACATAAGGAGTTATATTAGTATTAGGCCACCTCCTAAATGTCTGGCGATACCCAGACATACACTGTTCTTTGCTGAGGGATATCATCGCAGTGCTTTTATCACTGCTAATTACAAAGAGTCAACAAAGTATTTTAGTGTTAGTGCACTTGGGTCTGAGTTGGAACAATTGTGCAAAGACTATGATCTTGATTTCACTAGGCTCAGCAATGACGAATTCATTTCTGTTTTAGAGCATTTTGCATTGCCAGAGTACCAGAGCTACATAGACTTGATGGATAATATTCAGGATCGTGGTGCAGAAAATCGAAAGTTCAATCTTCAATCCAAGCTGAAGAAATTACAAGAGCAAATCTTGCAAATTTTTTACCACGTTCTGCCTGACTACTGCAATTTTATTCTATATTTGTCTGAATCTGCATATGAAGAGAGGAAGCATGTTGCAGCTCAGGAAATTCCAGTTCAAATAGCTCAGTTTGCGCATGTAGAAGACCAGTTGACCACTAGAAGATGACGTGTGTAGGAGGACAATGATTGTGTTCAAAAGAAGATTCGAGAGGGACCCATTCCTGGATGGATTTGCCTGACTCCGGACGCCCAAAGGAGTTAACAACGTGGGTAGACGGAGTAGTCTAATGCTGGGAAAAATCGTCGACTCGTTAGACTACTCCTAGAAAAAACCATTTACATAATAATTTATTTGTTCTAAAATGCGATCTTCACACATGGACGACCGGTGATAGCAAGTGGAGTATGTCGTGGTCACTTCCTTTACCCATCATTGGTATATATCAATCAAGAGGCCTGGTTGGTGAGCTTATTTTTCTTGCATTTTCAATTGGAGAGAATGCTGAGCTTGGTGATCAATTTCCTTATAGGGTTGTAGATTATTTGGTAAGGTTCCTGGCTCCACTATGTCTGTTTTCTTCTTGATGCGTTAAATTCCTGAAATTTGTTCTAGCTTCATGGCCATTTTTGTCCAAGCTATGGAGTGTTTGTTTTTGTTGAATCCTGCATCAATATCAACTTGTTTTAAAGTGTTCTTTCCTAGTTTGGTCGCTTCTTTATATCTTTCTTCAAGCTTCGGCGAAATTCTGGCCATCCTTTCACTCATTCTGTATCATCTTGACCACTTTGGAGGTTATTCTACTCCTTTAACCATTTTTTTTGCAAATGCTGACAATTGTCCCTTATATATACAACGAACTTACTTGTTTCTTTACTTGCATGTGTAAATGACGGGTTCCTTTTTACTCTGTCATGTTTTATACAGTTCACGCATTGCAATTGGGCTCAGGACATATTTTAATGCCTTTAAAAGTAGCTCATGATATTTTTGTCGATATGGCCAGGTAATATCTCAGTAGCGGTTTTACAGGGTATTTTAATATGTGCAGGGTCGAATGGCAGTGATTTTGTGGCTCAGCAAGACATCAATTAGGACACTTTAATGAAGTAATTTTGAAATGTTTTTGTGATAATATGTTTTTATGTGTCATTCCTTTTGCATCATGGTTTTAACTATCGCCATTAGATTTTGAGCTTCCCACGAGAACACACTGTTCAAGGGGTTTGGGACTCAGGTATGTTGGTCTGCCTTTTAATGGCTAGACGACAGTGCCAGCCTTTCTCTTCCACACTCTGCTTCCTTCTTGCTTTCCTTCTCTTGCGATATTCGCAAAGGTAAAACGCCAAAACGGAAAAGAAAGCCTTCGAGGCTAAACTACATTGTGAGATGTTTTAGGCTTCATTGTTATTTTAGAAAATCCAAAAGAAATTGATAATGAGTGGGTACATGCAGTTTAGTGCAAAGTTGTTTTTAGCTTTTTATTCCAACATTGATTCTGTCTATTTTAGTTTGTTGAAAATGGTTTATGGGTGAAGCCATATCACGTACATGCAGTTTAGTACAAAGTTGTTTTTAGCTTTTTATTCCAACATTTATTCTGTCTATTTTAGTTTGTCGAAAATGGTTTATGAGTGAAGCCCTATCACGAAAGAGTTGGTTTGTATACTTGAGAAACATAAATCTTTCATGCGGGTCCCTAACACCCTTGACACTTTTTACTCAAGCTATAACATACATGTTCACAACTTGTCATAAGAATATAATACTCTTTTCGCTCATAAACGTTTTTTATAACAAGGTGCTCCACAGTGCAAAAGTGGGACTAATATGGACTTGCAGTTAGTGAAACAGCCTCGGAAGGGGCTGCAACTAGCAATGTGAAGAATTGCAACCTTTGTTTAGCTCTCTTGAGCTCTTGAGCTCTTGATTGGTCTTGCAACCTCTGTTTAGCTTTGTCGAGGTCTTGATTGGTCTTGCATCTCGTGCCTAAATTGTGGCTCCCTCCAAGTGACATCGTCTTAAGCCTTAAGGCTTAGGATCTTGAACTATTCACCCTACTAGGTTACAAATAACTCATAGCATATCTCTTTTGTCACATTAGTCTTAAGTTCAACATCTAAACATCGGGCTTCTTGGCATGAAATCTAATTCCATATGTTCACTAAACTGGGCTGTCAAACTAGATAAATGATTTCAATTGCAAACTAGAAATAAATTGCAATTATTTAGCCATTGGGTGGTAACTTTCGCAGGAAAACATTTCAGTTCGTGATTTTCTCAAACAAGTTTATTAAACCCTCTTCATCCCACCCCACCCCACCCAAACCCCACCTCAGGTTTTGTCTAGAATCTTCAATGCTCAGAACAAGAAAATTATAAGCTCATTACCAAGGTGATGAGAGAGTCGTTAAGGTTGATAATTGGTTAAAAGTGTACTCCCAACAAAAAAATGTAAAAACAAGTGCTATATTTTTTTAACTTGAATAGCATACATACACATTCTTTAGATTTACAGTTCGAAGGTGGTTTCCAACTGAATTTTTTAACTTGAATAGCATACATACACATTCTTTACATTTAGAGTTCAAAGGTGGTTTCCAACTGAATTGGCATGAAAATGAGTTCTAATTGAGTTAAAATAGATTTCCTGCCTCATAATTATTGTAAACAAGGACCCGATTTCCCATTATTCTTCTCTATTTCATGCGTCCACTTACAATTTCTCTTGACGATGCAAGGCCAAACTAGACGCCTATCAAATTTGCATGCAGGAGCCACGCGCAGCTTCTTCCATTGTGCTAGTAAACGAAGCGATTGATTACTTCACTCTCTGGCCTTCCTTCCCTCTTCGTAGTTTGCAAGCAAAGAGCAAGCAAGAAACTCGTCTTTTAAGTCTGTAGTTGAAAAGCAAGCAACCATACAACAAAGCTAACGGAACAGAAGAAGAAAATGAAGAACAGAAGAAGAAAATGAATATTGAGTGCAAGAACCAGACCATGTATTAAACTATGGCGATAAATACTCTACATGCTATAGAGCATTAAATGCGATGATGGTTGCACTGTCCGCCATTGGATCTTACTTTGGAAAGGATCCGACGGCGGACAGTGTGACCGCCGTCGCTTGTCGCCACTACACCACGTCGTCGTTGATACGATCCTCCATATACCATTATGGAGCTGGAGCTCTGCCTGTCGAAGTCAATTTTGTGGTTTCGTGCATCACCCTCAGCACCGTCGACACAGAAGATGAGGAGGCCAAGGACAAGCCTCATTAAACTGCACGCCTGGCTTCCATGAATGCCCATTAAAAACTACTCCCGTCATCAGCACCACCTACGCCTGAGGTTGGATTTCTATTGCTTACGTCACTTAGTCAAGGACCAATCAAAAAATTTTAAAATCATTTAATTTAATTTTTTTTAAAATTTTTGTAAAGTTAAACATTAGCTTTTCTTTAAATTTGAAGGAAAACTAATTGACCTAAATATATATGTCCCCCGGGGACATAAAAGATGTTAAGAAATATAACAAAATGTTTGGATGAAAAGCCTTAATAATATAATAATAATTTATTAGACTTTTGAATGAGCTATATTCAAGGAAGTATAAAACATGTGGATACTATTGGTTGACATGATATTAATTTGCATTCTTTTTTAACTTTTTAACCAAACTTTTATAATCCCTGATTTTATGTTCTTGAACTATCCTAAGTTTTCCAATATTTACTTTCATGTGATTGATTGGTTAGAAAAAATTGGGATTGCGGATGTTGGATGCTCACCCCCCAAACACCACCTCCACCTCATTGCCTCATCCTTAATCCTCGTATTGGTTGCTCTTACAAAGTTAAAAGGTGGTTGCAAAAATGGTAAATATTGATTGTTGGTGAAAAATATTAAACAATTAAAAAACTATTTAATGATTTAAATTGTCAATTTGAAGAGAGTATAAACTTGTGAGGTACAGACAAAATATATGCAGGGTCAGAGCAACACTAACTTATCCTAATATTTGAAAAGAAAACACACATGACTGAAATGGAATTTAAATCTAGGAAAGCGTGAAATTGTGTGAAAGGAAACTAATCTAATGCTTGGGAATGAAACACACAATTGAAACCGAATCTAGTTTACGAAAGCATGAACTTGATGAAAAGAAGTCTAATCTAGAAAAGCATGAAGTTGTATAAAAATGAAATTAACTAGGAAAACATGAGATTGCATAAATTAAACTTGGTTAATAAAGTGTGAAATTAATCAAACGAAAAATAATCTATAACAAAACACATGTGACAAATGATAAATAGATGTGATCTCACATGAAATCTATATTAACAACTCAAAATAACAAATCTATTCTGGAGAAATCAAAATATTTACTCTAAAACATCAATCCCATCACAAAATGATCAAATCCATGACTAACTCTCAAAAAGACAAATTATTTCTATACTTCCACACCACTAAAGAGGCCTCTACCCCTCCCAAATGAAGAGAGAGCACTCTTATTTATACATGAGTTGCTTTGAAAAGAGGGTAAAGGGAGATCCACTTTTCTCTCAACTTATTTTCCATAATTACAAAATATCTATCCCTTCAAATACAAATCCTTTCATGATATTCCTCTTTGGAATTATCTTAAATAATTATCTTCAAATTTTGAAAAGGTGGATGAAATATTTGAGAAGCTTTTGAATAATCTTTTCGTTGAAAATCTTCAAATATTCCTACACATCACAAAGCTCACACACATTTGAGATATTAATGAAAACATGTTAATTTTCTAATATTTAATCATAAATTTTCTTAAAGCACTTAAAAATAAATAAATTGGAAAATAACAAGGTAACCCATATTTATTTATGAAAATTGTATAAGGAATGGTTAATGGAGTGATGAATAGGTATGAATGTGAGGAATAATGAATAAAATAGGATGAATATGCGACATTTGGGTGACCCAACATCTCCGCCCAATGAACTTGTTGCATGTCCTCATGCAACTGTGCACAAACTTTTTGGCTTCTTAACTTTGGCTTTACATGATGTTGTTTTTAATAAATCATTCCATGATGTGAAATATATAAGTAGTAGCCGATTTTACTTATGGTTGGTTCTTGTGTGACAACCATGAATATGACAAATGTTGGTTCTTGTGTTAACAACATTCATTTCTTTTACGTGTTTTATGGCTGCAACACATCAGATTTGAAAGTATACATGCACTGAAATGATAAGTCATCAATGTACATTAGAAATCATTTTCTTCATGTTATGAATCATGCAAAAAATAGATCAAATTGTAATAAAGTGTATTTTGGAAGAGACATGTTGGTCAATGGTAAATGAGATGATGACATGTGTAAAATGGAATCAAATGGTAATGAATATACTTCCCCCCCAACTGAAGATGTGTTAAGTTTATGAAAATGAGTAAGGTAATGTAACATGGTGAGGGAATTTTCCAAATTCATTCATTTTCTAGCATTTAAGGAATTACATGGTTAAATATTAGAAAACAACATACCTCCACTTACCCAAAAAGTTGATGGACTATGCAAGAGCAATGTAGTTGATACTAATGTTAGATCATGGACTATGAAGTTAAGGAATATGAACTACTTGGTTGTATGAATCAAAGATGAAGTCTGAAAGTGGCACTGTGGAACTCTCATATGGCTGACAATATGCTGCAAACTGTTGATGGTGTCATGAAAAGTATATATCCTTCACATGCGAGGGTACAATTCTTACCATTCGAATAAATGTGTCGATGTCGAGCATGGAAAGAATTCATTGGATTATCAGCCATTGATGAATGTTGTTAACCAATGCAAGGCAGGCTTGCCATTGATGTCAATGAGTGCCAATGTACCCAAGTACATATTGCGAAGTGCAAATAAATGAGCTGATGTCGAGCCACTTGCAAGATCCAATGATCAAGGGACATTGATGTATTCCCATGATTGTCAGCGAGAGAAATTTTCATTAAGGCATGCAAGCCTTAAGGTACTAAAAATGAACTCTAGTCTCTATCCCATATAAGGTGTTGAGGTCAATGTGGCAAGACTTGTTGAAAGGTGGGCCTTAAAGAATCCCACATCAGTTAACGTGAGTTGTACAAAATGAGTGGTAGGACTATAGATAAAAGATCTCACGGTCGAACAGTTTTTATGACAAGGATATCAAGGCAATTTGGTCATTGAAAGAAAGTTGAAAGGTTATATTCATGAGGCAAAAGATGAATGAAAATAAGGAAAAAATGTATGTGATTTCAGAAAAGTAGGCATGCAGGAAGTCATGATGTGTAAGGCAATGAAACAGTAGACTCCAACATGGATGACTGACGATATTTGAAGGAGCAAGGTAGATAAATGGATCATGGCACAAATGTTTTCCTGAAAGGCTCTTTATAGCAACAAATGACATGACAAATGTGATATGAAGCTCAAATCCTTCAAACTTTCATGAAGCATGTTTTTTTTTAGAAAATTTTTGTGATTCTTGCAAATCACTCCTGCATGAACAAAACTTCTTGATTGTCTCGAAACATGTAAGAGCTTAGTGTTTTCCTACTACAAAATTGTGAGAGCATTGAAAAACATAAAATGCAGAAAACACGTGCTTAGAAAATCAAATTCAAAATAAAGTGAAATGCATCTTTACTTGTTATCGTGACGCATCTTAGACCTATTTCGAAACCTATTTCGAGTGACTTCAGAAATTAACGTTAAATGCAAAAATATGATCCCAATAATGTTTCCAGGAAATACAAGGTCCATTCACAAATTTTATTTTTGTTGTTTTATTATTATTATTATTAATTTTATAATTTTTATTTTTATTAAAATCCTTTCAAAACAAAAGAAAACTAATGTTTTTATGGTTTTTATTATTATTTTTTATGAGTCCACAAAAACACATGCAAATTTGTCCCAAAATATTTCACATAAATAGTACATCTCAAAAACTGAGAAGGCATTCAATAGAAACAAAATAGAAATTGGGCCAAAGAAAAGGAATGTATCAAGTGAAATTATCCGAACACATAATAATTACCAAGCATTTCAAAAGCACCAGATTATAGTTGCGTATGATACATAATGTTTACAGAGCATCATGAAGCAACCTCATTACTTGTTGTCCTGGCTACGGAACTGAGATAACAATTGTCATACCACTACAACAAATTTGACATTTAGGGGTGGTTGTATTCCGCCTCCAAAAGTCACTTTTGGGGGCGGTCTTTACAAAACCACCCCTAATAGCATCGACACTAAAAGTTTTGACTTTTAGGGATGATTTTGGAAGAGATCAAAACCTCCCCTAAAAGTGACTTTTAGGGGCGGTTCTAAACCCCCCCAAAAAATGAGTTTTGGGGGTGGTTCTAACCCCCTCCCCCCCTCCCCCCAAAATTCACTTTTGAATTTTTGGGGGTGGTTCTAACCCCCCCTCCAAAAAGTCACTTTTGGACTTTTGGGGGCGGTTCTAAATCCCCCCAAGAAGTGACTTTTAAGGGTGGGCATAAAACCCCCTCATAGACACCTATGGTCATGGTTCCAACCCCCCCCCCCCCCCCTCCAAATTCCTTATTACAAACCTTTGGGGGCAGTTTCAAACCCCCCTCGTAGGTACCTACGGAGGTAGTTCAAAAGCCCCCCTAAAACTCTTTACAAACCTTTGGGGGCGATTATAAACCCCCCTCGTAGGTACCTATGTGGGTGGTTCAAAACCCCACTTAAAAGTTTTATTACAGAACATTGGGGGCGGTTTTAAACCCCCTCGTAGGTACCTACGGAGGTGGTTCAAAACCCTCCTTAAAACTCTTTACAAACCTTTAGGGGCATTTTTAAACCCCCCTCGTAGGTACCTATAGAGGCGGTTCGAAACCCCCCCTAAAACTCTTTACAAACCTTTGGGGGAGGTTATAACCCCCCCTTGTAGGTACCTACGGAGGCGGTTCGAAACCCCCCATAAAACTATTTACAAACCTTTGGGGGCGGTTATGAACCCACCTCATATAAACTTATAGGGGGGTTTTGAACCCCCCTCGTTGTAACTGTAACTAGGAATATTTCACCTTCTGTGGATAGAAGCTATTCCTCTGGTCTGAATGGTTCAGATCCAGAACAATCGAAGTGAACGACAAAGGATGAAGACCCTCCTTGGATGTCATAGACACCTATAATGTTGCTTCGATAGTGAACATGTGTACCTGCAACCAGATCAAACATGAAAACACATTAAAGCTACTAGAACATCATCTACTTATCCATGTTAGTGACTAAGGAATCTAACAACATGTACCTGCGAAATCAAAACAACAGTAATGTGGGATGGAAATTAGTTTTGCATTAAGATGTATGGAGAAGTTTACAACCAATTAAGCCTTAGTGTTGACATGCATCTCCATGAGACAAACACTTCATCCCCATAAGCTCCAACTTTGCTCTCTATGCTCTCCAATGGCTTGGGCCAAGTGGTCAATCCAACAGCATAACAATACCTCTATAGTTCTCCCCCTCAACTATGGAGAAGAGCTCGTATTTATAAGGCTCAATGGATAGGGATAGTTGGGAGATTTGTGGGTGAGGTGGCCCCTAAGATCCTATGATGGGGGATCTTGAGCTCAACTGACCCACTATGATAGGGATAAGGGAGGACATGAGGCTCATGATCTAGAAGCCTCAAGAAACTTCTATTTTTCCCATTTTACCTGGGGTACCGCTTTTCTTCTCTTATAACAGAGTGATTTAGATAAGAAACGCTTATGGGACAAAGAACACAGGTGGTGGGACGCTTATGGAACATAGGGTACAGGCAGTGCGAGCAAGGTACCACTCATGGGACATAAGGCAACCGCGGTGCTGAGTTTTTTCATGTAATATTAACAAATAGGATAGGTTTCCACTCCAAGTATTGGGATTAAGGGCAAACCAGGTCTTATCACATGGTGGTGACAGGATTTGGGTATAACAGAATGCCCCCCAAAGCATGAGACTTAGTTGGGTACGATAAATGAAAGCTTTGAGAGAACAAGTTGTCACCCAGAGATGAAAATGTCAGCTTGATCAAAGAATGTCATCCAGTAGGCATCTGTAGTACATCAATATTTTTGACTCATAGACACAAGTAACCAACTCATGGCTGCAGACCAATACAAGGAAGATCCATGGGAGGAATAAACAAGCATGGCTACTAGAATACAATGTAGATCCATGTGATAAAGGACTCAAACTTGGACATAGCTACCAGACATACAATGTAGATCTATGTCATACAGACGCAAATTTGAGCATAGCCACGACCATACAAATGTGGATCCATGCTAGATATACAAAACTCCATCTCAACCTGAGGAAAGCAATGAGCTCTAAACAAATACCCAGGTTCTTCATCTCGTCTTCCACAAAGTACGATTCTATCCATGTGATTACAATGATCCGAATTCGAACATGGTGGAAACCACTTGATTACCGGTCAATGATGTGAACCATTAACAAGTGCGAGGGAGATCACCATTAATGTCAATGATTCCCAAGGTACCCTAGTACAATCTACTGAGTGTGAATAGATGTCCTGATGTCGAACACCCAGTCGATTCTATCGATCAAAGTTCAATGATGTGAACCTATGTCGAGAGCGAGAGAATCTGTCATTAAGGCATACAGACCTCAAGGTACTAAGTTTTTTGTTTCTAAGACTATTTCCCGGATAATGAGCTGATGTTTGTTGGGAATAGTCTCATCGAAGGAGGGCCATGATGAGTCCCACATCGACGACATGAAATTCGGAACATAGTTTTGGAATGATGTGAATGTAGTAACCACAAGACTGACTCAAAAGTACTGACACAGAGACTGTTTTTATTGTAGAGGAAAAAACTTCTTCCACTTCCCTTTGAACACTAGGCGACACGACAAAAGACTTGGCAGCATGACTAAATGGGACAAACACACAGTGTGACAGTGGACAATGCATTCTTTTGAAAGACTCAAAGGAGTGGCATGACTCATGAGAGTGGGTTGTCACAGAGATCAGTTGAATACCCAATTGACTGAAATGATATGCACACAAGTGCCATGTTTAAAGGTTACGACAAACAACTGCCATTTATTTGCAAAATGATTCTCGAGTCCCATTTCCCCCATCATGATCGATTCAAAGAGGGTAACAAACACTTAGTATAGCTCGTCCGAAGACAAGTCCAAACTCATATGTTTTGCGAACCTGAGAGAGGAGGGGTTTGTTCCCAAAAAAGGGTCTGTCAATGTTTAATTTAATGAGTCCAATGAAAGAAAACTCGGTATCATTCACGTTTAGAGAGTCTAAACAATTACGAAAGAAGACTCCAAAGGGTCCTTTTTCATATGATTTAGTCTCTAAGGCCCGAAAAAGTATAAAATAATACCTTAGAGAACTCTTCCAATCATGATTGGCTGGAGTGTTCCTTTTTCGTAAATAGTCTATCTGAACCAAAAAAGAGATAACCTATTGTCAGAGAGACGACTCTTCAAATATTTTAATGAACGTGAAGAAGACAAGATCACTCAACAATATTTTATATTTAGGGAGCCTAAAAAGAGTTTAAAGAGGACTCCATGAGGTTTCTTTACACAATGTTAACTTTTATGAGCCTGGAAAGAATCGAAAACGGACTCAACGATTTTTTCGTATTTAAGGAGCCCGAAAAGAGTTAAAAGAAGACTCCATGAGGTTTCTTTACACAATGTTAGTTTTTACGAGCTTGGAAAGAATCAGAAACGGACTCGGACCTTTGATACAAGGTTTCAAGAGCGTGACCAAAGTGTCATAACAAACGCTCACCAACTTTTTCTGTTTTATGGTAGTACGAAAAATTCAGAAACAAACTCCCAAAACTTTTACTGCTATGGTTCTTCTATCCTACAACGACTCAAAACAAGTGTTAAATGCACCAATAACTAACATTACAGGATTACGACCGATAAATTTCGAGTAATAAGCGATTTTAAATCAAAACTATAGCATGTCAAACCCAAAAATGTGTATAAAAGTCATGTAAATAGTGAAAAATCAAATCATTTTACTATTTACCCATAGTGGAGAGCATTTGGAGCACTTTCCTAGTTAGATATTCATTTGCTGATATCGAGAGTTTTCACCATCGGATTCGAGCGTCGTTAGTTCCAGGTAACAGTTCAAACCCTAATCTTCCTTTTCATAGTCTTAATTTTTTATTTTGGATAGTGTTTTGGGCTTGGATGGCAAGCCCTAAAACCATGGGAATGTGCACCGCACTTATCCCTTGCGAGATACCCAGTACCTCACTAGAACCGCTCCAAAAACAAAGCGCACAGGCGGCCGTGAAGATGTAAAATTGTTAACACAAGCAAATGGAGTGAAGCGTGCAGTGCCGGCCGTGAAGCATGCAGTGCCGGCCGTGAAGATGTAAAATTGTTAACACAAGCAAAACTAGATCATTTCTTTGGATTTAAATGATTAAGAATGATTCTAATAGGTGTTATGATTGTTTTTGGTAGGCTCTTGCTGATAAAAATGGTGATATGGAAGGAAAGACAACATGATAATGATGACGCTTTTGCCGAAAGGAATGCGAGTTGCATAGCCTCATTACGAGACTGTGGACTCCTAAAATTCTTTCAGACTCCTAGTATGGTATCACATGAGCGGTTGCTAGAGCACATACTCCGGATGTGGAATCCGGAGCAGAAACACTTTGCGGTTGGGGCTCATATTATGACAGTAGAGGTAGAGGATATCTACTTCTTGACTGGACTTTTGAGATGGGGTGCCTCCATCTCGCTGACAAGTTCCTGAGGAGGGGGATATTACCACACAAGAGTTGATAGACCGTCACTGTATCCCAGGGATGAGGACATCGGGGAAGAAAATCCCCATAAAGGTAGTGATGGAAGGACCTCTATGGACTGTCTTGTTTACGATGCAGAGAGTGGTAGGAAGCCAGGGAGTGCACCAGGCTTCTAGGGCACACATGCTCTATTCCATAGAGGCCATGGCACCTACAGTATTCAACTGGGTGGAAGCCTTGCTTCCGATATTCAAGGATCAGTTGCCTAAGTGTCGACAGGGGGAACTGAAGGAATTCAGTTTTGGTTCCATTCTAGCCTGCTTCTTCTTCGAGCGGGTACCACAGATGAGACCCTAGGTGGTCTTTACAGAGCTAAGAGCGTAGGACCCTCGCATGCAGAGGTGGGTCCGGATTATGGCCCGTACTGGAGCGTGCAGGGGGAAGGTGAAGTTTGGTGACTCGTTCTTTTGATGGCTCAGAGATCAGATCCTCATGGTGGAGGATTATGCTTATGCGGGTATGGACTTCAGCGGATACCTTGACTTACTGCTCCCACCTGGTGGACAGTGGGGTGACCTTGGTAAGAAGCAAGAAACCATAAAATGGACATAGCGTTTTTATGTTTTTCAATGTTTTATATTTTTTATGTCAAGTAACGAGACCTGAATATTTTCATGCATACGTTGGGGCAGCACGACCTGGGGGAGCTTCCCCATTGTATAGACAATCTGGAGCCCACTTTGTACCATAGGGCGATGATGTGACCGAGGAGTTAGAGGAAAACCTGGAGAGGTTGACCTTAGACATCCCTGACGCTTCCATTGATGACCTCCCTCTGAGGTATCAGAGATCTACAGTAGGAGTACCAGGTCAGTTTAGTAGACTGCTACGTAGAGTAGCCTGGGCAGTGATGTGCTACCATGAGCATCACTAGACGTTGTATGCATGAGATATCTACTGAAAGTTGATAGCTTCAGGATTTTGTATGGTGATTTTTTCCTGAAAGCCTACGTGCTTCAGATGAGGTCTCATGACCTATTTTTTGTAAACATGTTCATATATATATATATATATATATATACAGACTTTTACCTGGTGTTTATATGTCTCAAATGGTGAATGTATTTTATATGAGTTTTATGTGTCTCTAGTTGTTTATTTACATTGAACCATGTTTGATTTCAATGTCATGAATGGGAAATATGCCAATATAGGTTGTAGTTAGCTAATGAGTCAGCAACCACATTATGTTCCCTAGGGATATGCCTATAAGTGATGGTTTCAAATGACCTTTCTAACAAGCGTACCCTCTGGAAGAGGCAGAGAAGCACATGATTTCTAATGGTATAAACATGGTTTAGATGACAAACCACGAGTTGCGAGTCCATCAAGACTACCAGATTGCAAACATCTTGGGAGGCAGCTTCAATCAGAAGACCTATGATTGCTCGATACTCGACGATATTGTTGGTAGTGGGACCAATACAAACCGCTCCTGAACTGACCAAATCTTCAGCTAGGGAATATAGGACCCAAGAAGCTGAGGCAAGATTCAAGGTGTTGTGGCAAGAACCATCAGCAAATCCGTAGAAAGCCATCTGCTCTGCATGACCAAAACATGGTATAAATAGATGTAGACACTAAACTCAAAACCATATTGAAAATACTAAAAGCACACTGAAAGTTAAGCAATATACATATATACAAGATACTATCCAAGAAAGACCTAGGCATAGTACCTCTTCAGGTACAACCCATTGCGAGGTTGCCCTAAAGGGATTCCATCATAGTCAACGAGCTCGTAGGCCCCTTTCTCTAAAACTTTAGAAATGATGAAAGGATCGTACCACATGGACTCAAACTTTCCTTTCCCTAGTTTGTCATATCTCTGGTCGTAAGTCAAAACTAGGTCACCCTCGTTAAAGGAACGAGGTTGGATGGATTCATCATACTACGCCTTGACGCATTTCTTATGTGGCTCATTAGCCAAGGCAGCATCTCTCCGAGTCTCGTCAAGGTTGTTCAAGTACACAAATCTCTCTTCCTCTACGGAAGTGTCTGGGAGAATTTCGACAGCAAGTTGTAAGGATGGAATATGACATTGAATCAGTAAGACAACTTTGAGTCCATAGACAAGCTGGAAAGGCATGAAACTAGTAGCTATTTTCACCGAATTCCTATAAGCCCAAAGAGCAAAGAAAAGAATGTGGTGCCAGTTGGATTTATGATCTCCAACCATCCGACGAAGCATAGTTTTCAAAATTTTGTCAATGGCCTCTACCTGACCATTAGCTTGTGGATAATATGGCGTAGAGTTTTCATGGAGAAAACCTAGCTTGGAACTCAGTTCCTCCATCATTTGATTACGGAAATGTGATCTTTGATCAGTAACAATGGACTGCGGGACTCCAAATCTAGCTATGATATGATTGAACAGGAAGAGAGCGACAATCTTACCATCTTCCACATATGTAGGCATGGCCTTAGCCCATTTTGTAAAATAGTCAATGGCTACGATGATGTAACCATGCCCCCCGACTAAGGTAGGCTTACAATGGATATAATCAATCCCCCATTTGGAAAATGGGCCAATGACAATGACGGGGTGTAGTGGAGTAGGATGAGTGCATTTTTTAACAGCTTCGTGACAGTCTTTGAAGACTGGAGGCTAGAAATAGCCATCGTGAAGGATTTTCTGGGTTGTAGCCATCCCAGGCAAATGACCACCACATGCTCCAGAGTGGCAATCATTCAACACATGTGCAGCCTCCTCATGAGTGAGGCATCATCGGAGAATAGAATCAATCCCACGTCTATAAAAGGTATCATTAAGGATGAGGTAGTATTTCGTGTGGTGACGGATACGGCGACGAATGTCACCGGGTAGATGTGGCTGAAATTGTTGTGTTTGGAGATAAATCAGCAAATCTCCATACCATGGATCGGTAGTGCTTATCAAGAACAAGAATTCATCCGGAAATGAATCATTGGGCTCAGATTCCATTGAAGCACAGGGAAGATCACACATGAGCTCGGAAAAGACCAAGGATTTCTTTGATGTGGCTTTGGCAAATTCCAGATCAAAATCCTGTAGTATGACTATCCATCAGGAGTACTTGCCCCCGAGCACCTGACGAGTCAGGATGTAATACATAGGGTTCTAGTCTGCCAATACAGTGGTTGTGCGGAGCAAAATGTAGTGACAAAATTTTTGTACAGCAATGATTGTGGCCAATGCTAACTTCTCCACACGTGAATATCAGGTTTCAGAATCCATAAGATTCTTACTCGCATATTAAATCATGTGCTCCTGACCATTGGGATATTCCTGCATCAAAACCATAGCAATGGTAGTAGCAGAGGCAGCAATATACAAGAGAAAGTCCTTTGAATAATCCGAGGGGTGTATCACGGGTGAACAAGTCAGAGTGTATTTGAGATTATTAAAGGCGCGTTGGGCTTGGTCATCCCAAAAGAATGGGGTGTCCTTTTTAAGGAGACACATATAACCATGCGTTTTCTTTGCAAAATTGCACACGAAACGGCGGAGAAAGTTTGCCTTCCGTTGCAAACTTTGGAGTTCAAGGAGATTAGTTGGGGCTCGTAGAGCTAAAATGGTGGCAATTTTCAAGGGGTCTATTTGAATGCCATCCTTAGAGACAACAAATCCTAACAGATGCCCCATCTCAATGTAGAAAACATATTTATGTGGATTGAGCCGTATATTATAATGACGACATCTTAGGAAAATGTCTCTAAGATGACCAGGGTGGTCCTCCCATCGTTGTGAATGAGTAGGGAGGTCGTCAAGGTATGGTTCAACAATATGTTTAATATCGTGAAATGCATAGGACATCGCATGTTGGAATGTGGCTCCAGCATTTTTCAAGCCAAAAGGTAACTTCTTATATGAAAAGGTTCCCCATGGGCAAATGAATGCCATCTTCTGCTGATCGGTGGGTAATATCTTAGTCTGATTATAGCCATAGAAGCCATCCAAGAAAGAAAAGATGACACTTCCGGCACAGTTGTTGATAATATGATCGATGTGCAGAGTAGGAAAGTTGTCCTTGGGACAAGCTTTATTCAAGTCTCTAAAATCAATATAGACTCTAATGGTGCCCTGCTTTTTATTGATAGGGACAACGTTTGATACCCATTCCATCAGGGGTATGGGATAAATAAACTCAGCTTTGAGAAGTTTCTCTATTTTAGCTTTAATAGTCGTGGACTTTCGTGGATGGACTTGCCTTAGTTTTTGCCTGACAGGTTTAGCCGTGGGATAGGTTTTAATCTCGTGGACCACAATGGATGGGTCAATCCCCAACATTTCTTCATAGGACTAGGAAAAAATATCACGGAATTCTTTTAAAAGTGCCTTATATGCTTTAGATTCATCTACCGAGCAGTTCTACCCAACATGAACATGCTCGATGGTACCAGTCTTGGCTGATATGTCAATCGGATTCGTCTGAGTAATGTTGCAAAGGTTTCCTTCAGAATCTGTGTCTTGCAACAATATGGGACTTTGGGGTATGTTGACAATATCAGTAGGAAACAGGGATGCATAATCATGGTTAACCAAACTGGTGTTGGGGAGGAACATGGATCTATGATGGTGATCCTCCCAAATGGACTCATTCGTACTCATGATCTCCATAATGGACTCATCGGAAGGAAAAGTCTTAGAGAGATAATCTAGAATAGGAAGAGACGGTTCTAACCAGTAAGGTAAGTGGTAAGGATTCGAAGCCACTAGATGAAGGTCATTAGTGTGATCATCGAAAAGGGTTTGAATGGTGTCATACATTGCTTCGTGTGGACTCAACAACTTGTTTTCCCTTAGGATCATGGTCAAATGATGCAGTCACATGGACTGTCATGGTGTCCATGTTAGGAGGAGTGGATGGAAAAATCCCCATAAGGGATGAATCCTTCAACATTCCTACCCCAATCGACTGGTAAGGAGTAGGGGACTGACCTAACATAGGGATGTTATTAGCTATAGAGGTAGTAACATCCGGCATATAGAAATCAAGCTGGTAAATGGTAACAATTCTCCCTAGATGTGGAAATTGGACTGTTTGGAATACTGTTGAAGTGACAGTAGTCATGGCATAAAACCAATTTATTCCTAGAAAGAGGTTGTAATCTAATGGGGCATCTACTACTTCTACTTGAATAGAAACATTTTTTCCCCCAAGCTCGACTGCGAGAGCTGATATGAGTCCATGGGGCTGGAAACCTCGTCCATCAAAGGCTTTCAGATTTGTAGGTGATGTTACAAGCTCGGGAGAGCCGAGAGCTTTCCAACAAGACAGAGACAAAATCGAGGTCAAAGCTCCTTCATCTAGAACCATTGTAAATACCTTCTTTCCAACTACTTTCGTAATGCTTTGAAAAGCAAGTTTATGAGGTAGCATAGAATTATAGTTCTCAATATTGAAATGAATCAAATTAGTATTATCCGGGTCTAAATCTCCTAACGCCGTTAACATATTTTTGCATTGTATAGGACAACTTTGGAGTACTTCTAAGGTAGACATTGCACAAGGTGCCTGAGCGAGATATTCAACTACATTATAAAATTGATCAACTTGGGCATTAGGGTTAAAAACAACCTTCCTAAGAGTACTCTTGGGTGGACGCAAAATTGTGTCGAGAGTAGGCTTCTCGATGGTTAAGGGGATAATAGATGAGGATTCCGAAGAACCAGTAGAGGGAGATTTCCCTGAAGAAGAATGGTCTTCTTTCTTATCTGCGGGTTTTTCATAATTCTAACTCTGAGTTTGCAGACTAATGGAATTTGAGGACATCATATGAATTGCCTCTGACGAACTAGAGTTTCCCTGATTAGACATGTGGTCTATCAGTTGTTGTTGAGAGGGAAAAGGATCCGTGAGAATTGCGGGTGCGGGATTTGATTTCAAAAATTGGGAGATTTCATCTCGGCAGGGACACTCTTTTGTGAAATGGTCACCTTCACATAGTATACATGGATATTTTTCTTTTCTTTTCCCTTTATTGTTATCATTGTTGGTTGGTCTTGGATTCTCCTGTTGGTTTCTAGGTTTTTTATTTTTATTTTTACCCTTCTTTTTATTATTGCTCGAGCTTTGAGTACTTTGAATAGAATTGACCTCAGCGAAAACCTTAGGAGTCGAAGGAGTAGGGGTGGAAGTCTGGGGTTACTTGGCAGGTTTCACTGCTAACAGGGACTGGATTGAACCAACAATCCCATCAATAGGTACTTCTACTGGTGGCTTTGCGGGATCGGTGCTTTGGAGAGGAGGTTGAGGAATCAAGTCATAAAGAGTTCCAGACTGGGAATAGACCAAGTATAGATACTGGGCTCGACTAATGGCTTGCTCTTCAGTAATAGCATCACCCATAGCCATATTTCGGGCAATTGGAGGCAACAAAGATTTGGTAAACCAATCAGCTAATAACTGATTCGGAATAGGGGCCTTAATAAGCCTTCTCCGCCTTCTCCACTCATGGATATGATCGGATATGTGGGTGGAGGTGTTCTATCGCAGAGAAGTTAATAGATCAATACCCATTTCATAACGGATAGGGGGATAAAAGTGTGTAAGAAACACAGTTTCCAAGGAGCCAAAATCCACAAATGAATGTTGTGGAAGTTCAATTTACCATTTCGTGGTTGTACTGGTCAAAGTTCGCTGAAAGAGTCATAACCGAACTGAATCATACATGAGGGAGTTTGACGAACACCACAGATGGAATGTGATGACATGGTTTTTCAGATAGTCTCTGTGCTTCCCATCAAAATTTGGAATGTCCGATGGTAACTTTACTGGAATGGGAGGCCACGAGGGATTGTGTCGAATGGGGTCATTAATCAACTTGGACAAGTCAGGAAAGTTCAAAGTTGCTAGGAAAGGTAACTGATAGTTAGGTTGCACATACTGGTAATATTGATATGGCATATATGTACCAGTAGGACCGTAAGTAGACTGGTAGACAGGTTGTTGCGAGGAAGAACTACCAGGAAATTCGCCCATGGGGGGTTGATTTCCGGGATCAAGACCATTAGGGCCGCGAGGGCCTTCGAGACCACTAGGACCATTAGGACCACCAGGATCACCAGGAGGTGGACCACCAGACCCTGTGGGACCTCTAGGAGGTAAACCCCCAGAGCCACCGGAACCACTAGGGGGAGGGCCACCAGACCCTCCAGGTCCATTAGAAGGAGAGCCACCAGCCCCCCTAGGACCACTAGGACCATTAGGACTGTAAGGAGGGAATCCACCAGGCCCCCCATGACCATTAGGCCCCCCAGGAGGAGGACCTCCATAAGGTGGTCCTCCAGTACCTCCTGCAGTATGAATAGGTATCCCCCATATATGGCATGTAAGACCAGTTAGGCTGCCCCCATGGTGTAAAAGTATTACTAGGGTATGGAATTCTTGCGTACGACATTCCTATAGGGTTGGGTAGATAATTAATATTTCCTACAGGTGCAGTATAACCATAACCTCCAGAGGATTGAGTGGTTACAGGTTGTGCCCCCAAGGGATGACCTGAACTGGATGGGGGATTAACCATATTAGTGTGGGTGGGAGGGACATAAACTGTAGATTGTTCTATATTAGAGGTCTATCCTTGACTAGGTGCAATTTTGGTGCCAAATAATGTAGGTCGTACCGGGGGTTGCCCCCCCGGCACTATAAGGGGATGATGAAACAATAATTGAAGGTTGAGCCCCAGGTGTAGAATACCTGGGAGAATTGGAAATATAAATAATATAGGAGGTGGTGGGGTTGGAAGTTTGACCTGGGTTGTGTGGGGTCACTGTGCGATCTATAATCGGTTCAATGGGTCTCATAGAATCGGTAAGTGAATGATATCCCACAGGTATAGTTGCGGAAAGTGGTGGTGGTGTGCCCAATATATCATCTATTTTCTTCTCAATCTCTTGTGCACGGAGAATGGCTACCTGGTATTGTCTACGTTCTTCTTCATCTGGAGAAATTTCTTAAGAAAATTTTAAACAGGTGCCAAATGAGGCAATGGCCTGTCCTATAGAGGTATCCCAAAATGGAGCATTGGGACCATAATTTGGATGGGTAGTATCATCAACATGACCTTCTATGGGAGAATGGAATGAGGTATTTCCCTGAGAATGTTTTTGGACCAAGGGAGGTGAGTGTGAAGGATATGGACCTCCACTTTCTGCACCCACATTATCTCCCACTTGGGAGGTGGTAGCAGCTCCTTGGTCGATAGCTTCCATTGGATTTTCTCTTGAAACAGGAATAAAATATGGTGGCAAGCCCTGTACTCTTCTTGATTGTCTTAGCTCAGCCAGTTTGTATAGTTCCTATCTAACCTAGGGTCTCAAAAAACTAGAAAACACACCAAAAATTTCCTTGCTCGAGCTATAGGTCAAACAAGCAAACTTAAATGACAGGAGGAGTTCAGATAGTTAGATCTCTCACCAGGATTGTCAAGAAGGTGCCACTCACGATATACCTCAAGGGTACATGCGTAATAATCTCCCTGAATGCTATTTTTGGTGTATGGCTCCAAGCAAGACGGCCAAAAGGCTTTTCTCAGATGGATAAGGTATCCTAGTGGGGTCTCCCGATATACTCAAGGTACGTGGGAGCTCAAATCGGTAGTAGTGTTGTCTAATGCATAATCGTACACAAGGGGCCTTTCGATATACAATCAAGGACATGAAGTACCTTTCGGTATACCTCAAGGATACGTGAAATGCCGTTCAATATACCGATGGTACGTGGAAGAACCGTGCGATTCCCGGGATGTAATATGGACAAGTAAAGATAGCTCCTACGCTTAACGATGCCCGAACATGTCTCTAACCTATCACTCAAATTGCTATGTAAATTTTAACATATAACTACCGTTAATTTTAAAGTGGATGGTTAGGTGAATGCATGGAGTTTTGACAGAAAAAGTAAAACCATGCAATATGCATATGCAAATATTTCACTTTACCGTTCGGTATGCCTACCTACGAGAGGGAAAGAGAGTATTTTTTTTTTTGCTTCAAAACCAAAAATATTTCCAAACAACAATATTGAACACAAAATCAAAGACAAGAAACACTTTCCAAACTCATTTCTCTTTTCTGAAAGCAATAAAAAGGGGAAGAGTCTCTTTTCCTAAAAGAAAAACAAGAAGCACACTACATGCATATGCACTCTATTTTTCAATTTTTATTAAAACATAGATAAATATAACTTAAAACTACCATATTTTTTATTTTGATGAGATAGTACTAAATGCATAAGAGACAAAAGAACATAAAGAGCCTGAAAGCTTGTGAGGCCAATAAGAGATCCAATGTCTAATTCTCAATGATGATAAAACCTAATCTCTGTCAAAAATTTCCTTTTTTAAAGAAGCAAAAAGAAGTTCTCTATGAAAACAAAAAATGAAATCAAGATGCTAATCAAATATTTTTCTTTCAGTCTATATACCAGAAATAAAAGAGAGCTCTCTAACACCTAAGCTTTCGAAAAATAAATCCTTTCACAAAGACAACCAACAAGCATGGAAGAACATGGGCAATCAACAAGCCTAATATAGCTTTTGGATTTTTCAAACAAACCGATCTTTTACCACAAAATTTTAAACCATAAGCATAAGATTCTAACATACAAGCCTGACAGTGCAGGGCTGAAATCAAATCAACTCAAAGTTTTTGCAAAAAATGAGAAAAAAGTTGCCTTGGAATAAGGTGTACCTGGCACCGCGCTAGAGGGGTCTTGACAGAGCGGTTCTGGCCGAGCACTGCTTCTGGACAACAGGACTCAGGCGGTGGCACCGCGTGCTGCTAACAGGGTTCAGGCGGTGGCACCGCTTCTCGCCAACAACATAAGATCGGTTCCCTATATAGATCCAAAACACAAAGGAGAACGACAGATCAAGTTAGAAAAAGATCAGATTAAGGTAAAAACTGATAGATTGAGAGTAAAAAAGAGCATAAAAGGTCGAAATAATTTAGATCTAGATAGATTTGGAAGTTTCAAACCAAAATACACTGAGTCAGATAGCAGATTTGACTAAAGAGAGTTGGAGATGGATCCTGGATTCGGACAAGAGTTGAAGAACTGAGGAAGATTAGATCAACTGATACATGTATCTATTCCCCAGTAGAGTCTCCAGATTTGTAACCATGAATATTTCACCTTCTGTGGACAGAAGTTGTTCCTCTGGTCTGAATGGTTCAGATCCAGAACAAATGAGTGAACAACAAAGGATGAAGACCCTCCCTGGATGTCGTAGACACCTGGAATGCTGCTTTGATAGTTAACCTGTGTACCTGCAACCAAATCAAACATGCAAACACATCAAAGCTACCAGAACATCATCTACTTATCCATGTTAGTGACTAAGGAATCTGACAACATGTACATGCGAAATCAAAACAACAGTAATGTGGGATGGAAATCAGATTTGCATTAAGATGTATGGAGAAGTTTAAAACCAATTAAGCCTTAGTGTCGACATGCATCTCCATGAGACAAACAATTCATCCCCATGAGCTCCAACTTTGCTCTCTATGCTATCTAATGGTTTGGGCCAAGTGGTCAATCCAATAGCATAACAATGCCTCTATAGTTCTCCCCCTCAACTATGGACAAGAGCTCGTATTTATAAGGCTCAATGGATAGGGATAGTTGAGAGATTTGTGGGTGAGGTGGTCCCTAAGATCCTATGATGGGGGATCTTGAGTTCAACTGACCCACTATGATAGGGATAAGGGAGGACACGAGGCTCATGATCTAGAAGCCTCTAGAAACTTCTCTTTTTCCCATTTTACCCAGGGTACCTCTTTTCTTCTCTTATAACAGAGCGGTTTAGATAAGAAACGCTTATGGGACAAAGACCATAGGTAGTGGCACCGCTTATGGAACACAGGGTACAGGCGGTGCAAGCAAGGTACCGCTAATGGGACACAAGGCAAGCGCGATGTTGAGTTTTTTCATGTAAGATTGACAAATAGGATAGGTTTTCACTCCAAGTGCTGGGATTAAGGGCAAACCAGGTCTTATCACATGGTGGTGACAGGATTTGGGTATAACAGTAACATACAAGGGCAGTTTTGAACCGCCCTCGTAGTGACATATGAATTCAGTTTAGAACCCCCCTCGTAGCCATAATAAATCATAATAAAATATATTTTATTTAAAACATCAATATTGCAATATCATTAGGGCATGAATTGAATCGAACCTTCAACCTCCTGCTTGTAAAGCAAGCGCTCTACCGTTGAGCTAGAACCCTTTAAGAATTGGGGAAAGGGGTGATATTAACTCCAAGATTGCATCATTTGTAATTCTAAGAAAAGACTAATAATCCAAATATAGGTTCTAACTCAAGAGGCCTAAGAAAGTAGTATGAATGGATCTGACCTTATTAGATATATGCTAACCACTTCAAATCCTATGATGTAATCGAGATTTTGTAGATGTATGCTTGGAAATTCACATTTAACTCTGAAACATATAATTATGCATCCAATTGACCTCAAGTTGGCAGTTAAAAAGAATAATATTATGCCACCCATACAGACACTCAGTTTGCTTGATTATGATCATGCCACTGTACAACACACAAAGTAACAACAAATAGATGTGTTTTGGAGCTCTGTAGATTTATTGAATCTATAGATTTAATATCTATTTAACTTTTAAATAGATATTGCAATACATTCAAAATTAATAAACACTAAGGTCAAAGACATTAAGATACTAAATAGTAAAATAAGATTGCTTTAAAATATATAAGAGTAAAAAAGACTCAATCAAGGAGTTTTAGAGTTTTGTGAGAGACATCTAGGAGTTTCAGAGTTTCGTGAGGGACGCCAAGAAGTCCCCTCCAAGTTTTCCCATGAAGATACAAGGTTCACAGCAGGGGAAAACATTTATGCCTGCCTTTCTCTGAGATTCACCCAAATATAAACACATAAATGTTTCTCCCACCGTTCCTCTATCCCATGGATGCATAAAACACAGGAAACATGTTCCCAACCCTTGGGGACATGTCCCCATGGAGCATTGCTAATATCTCAAGCAATTAGTCACAGCTCACTAATACTGTGAAAGAAGCCAACTAAATTAGTAAAAAAAGGGCAGGTTCCCAAAGAATTTATGTAAAGGTCAAGCATGATTAGTTACTTGGATGCAGGATTTTATTAGAATAGTCTTAGAAAATCGAGCAGATTCCATCCACTGCATGGATTTCCTACCACATGAATCATACAATTAAAAGCTGACAACATATGAGATAACATCATGACCATTAAATAAGGAAGAAACCCAATTAGAAGAATTGCATGTACTTGTGGTGTCTGGACATTGATTGCATGGATCAAGATATTATATTGTCAAAATGGGGTTTTGATGATTGTATCACAATGGCCAAAACATCATAGTGGCTATTATGTAATATATTATGTAAGGTGGCCAAATTATAGATTTTTTGCATTGAACATTATGAATTTGGACCCAATCTTTCAGAAAAGGGTATTGACCAAAGTAATGGCAATAAATAAATCACTCTGTGAAAATAGAAAAAGCTAATATGAGCTCCATGTGACTTCATCAAATGTATTATCATAAACCAAATATTTAATATTTTGGAACATAATTTGCAGTGAAACTATGCCTTCTTTGATTTAGGACATCGAGAATATTTTACATCTTGAGAATCAACGATAGAAGAACACCATGGACTGCTTTCTATTTTCTATAAAATAATAAGCTAGTAAATACCTGTTAGCTACAAAGTACACATAGCCCAAGAGGTTAGCCCATCTAGTTCTCAATGGTCACCAATGTATGTTATTGGGAATTTGGCTAGTCCCATGCTATCATGTGCCCAGTTTGAATCCCCTTGGGTGAGGAGCACTAGTCTATGCCTATAGGCTTACTATATATTCCATCCTTAAAAGTGGGAAAACATCCCTTGGGTTCCTTGTGAGGATTTACTTAGAGAAAAAAAGGTACAAATTATAGTAAATGTTTCAAATGATACAACTATATCATAACCAACATATATCCATCTTAACTTCAGATCTAGTAGGCATCGAGAGGGATCCAAAAACTAAAATGTAAATCTCTCTTTGGTTAAAAGATCTGAAGTTAAGATGAATTTACGTTGGTGTGCTTACACACACACACACGTCATATTCCTTCTAATAAAAATTGATTTAAATTCCTCTTCTTTCAATATGTGATACGTTAGAAGCTCTTATTAATAATCTTCATTAATTTGGAATATTATTTTTGAGCAATTCCCAATGGATATAATGCATCATCTCAATATTGGAAATCACCAGAAGCTTTGAACCTTCAAGGAGAAAATGTAGAGGAAATAATTAAATGGTCTAAAAATAAAGAAACACGTTAGTATACAACCAAACTAGGATACTCATAAAGGGTGGTGGAATTGCAGTCAAAAGAAATAGTTTGGTGATGTAAAATTGTTAGGAATTTGGAAAGTCCTCCCAATTCAAGGCTTTTTCTTTGTCTTGCATGGGAAAATGGACAAAAAATGAATTTGAATGGTCCTGGGCCCTTGGCAGGTGCATCTTGTGTAAATGTAGTGAGGAAACAATGGACCATGTATTGGTCTATTTTCCTTTATCTAAGGTTGTCTGGAATGAATTATTACAACTATTTCTGGAACAAACAAATGGGATCAGTCAAATTTGGTTGATTGTTTTTTTCTAATGGCTATCTGATAAATTTGAAAAAGATTTCAAGGTTTTAACTTGCTTTGTGGATTTGAAAAAATAGTATGATTCTTCAAGGAACAGAACTAAATACATCCCATGCATCCCATAAAATCCGAGCCTCCTTTAAAGGAAGTTGAAAGCCTTTACAGGAAAATTCTCAGAGAATTCTAGAGAAACCAAATCTAGCATTGATCATGAAAAAGCTTGGGGTTTCTACAATAAAGTTTGTCAAGGACATCCAGGAATGTCTGTGGCAGGGCCCATTCTGCGCATTAATTCTTCTCATTATTTTCTTTTGAAGTATGTTGCAAAATAAGGGGCAAACTATAGGGCTGAGTTTTATGGCCTATGAATTCTGATGAAGGAAGCAAAGGAAAAAGAACGTAAACATTTGCAGTTCTATAGAGATTCCAAGGTTTTGATGGAATGGGAACATAACATATGCAGATTTGAGAATATTCTATAATAGCTCCAATAATGAATCTAGTGCTAGAGATTAAACAATATTTTGATGAGAATTCCTTTGTCAATACTAAATATATAAAGAGAATTCAATACAAGAGTTGATCAGCTCTAAAGAGGTTGTTCCAATGCAGGAGGGGTCCCTAACTATTCAGGAATTTTGAGAGGGGGCTAAGATTTGTAGTATGGATTTGTCTCTTTATTAGTTATTTCCAATGTAGAATTCTGACAGTAGAATCTTAGTAGCTTCTTGATTTTTGGTTTTATAATTAAAGTGGATAAGAAAGGATATTTTTATGAGAAGAAAGGATGTTTCAAAGGACCTTAGGAGAGTGTGATTGCACTTAGGACAGATGAAGTGATTTTCAGAGCTGCATTTTTTGTATGAATAATTGAAAGGAAAATGTGATGGCACTTCATGTACTCAATAGATTATACCAGGTGGATTGGGATTGCTCGATATTGAGGATGGAGATGAACAACCTATGGAGAGATTGCACTATTGGATATGGAAATTTGGAGTTCCTGAATGGGACACTGTTGAGAGTGAGTCATGGTTTTATAATTGGAGAAAGTGGAGGAAAGCAAAGCACAATAACTTTGAACCAGGAGAATCATACTTTTTTAAACAAGGGAATATGATGTGGGGCATCCATAAATCCTGCCAGATGCCCTATAGATTCTAGAAGACTGAACATAGATCCATACAGTTTGAAAAGGGTACCCACTCCTGATATTAAATCAAAGTTTACACTTAGTTGTATTAAGATTGAGTGGGTAGATGACATGTGTGCCCTTCGCTGATGTATGAGTGTATTTGAAGAGGAATAGTAGAGTGCAAGGGAAGATGGAGAGAGCTTCAGAAGAAGAGGAAGGGAGGACTTCTTTTAAATGGTCTCTAATAGATAGTTTTGGCAGATATGTGAACACTCAAAAAGAGCAACAAAAAAGTGTTGAGCTGCTCAAAGGATCATTGCAAATACACTCAGAGGAGTTGTGCCTTCCAAGAAGGATTGTGAATTGGTTGAGAACAATTAGGTGGTTTGCGTGCCAATAGTTATCTCAGTGTATTCAAGCCTAAGTTTCCATGTGGATGTAATTTTGTTGTTATTTGATTCATTAAGCTAGAACAGAGTGTGTGTCTACACTTGAGCAGATTTAAAGTTAAGTTTTATTCCATCTCTGCAATTCTCTCTTGAAATTGATGAGTATATGTTATGTGAGTTTATTTTTCATCATTTTGGACCTGCCCCTATTTTGTTTGCATCACCAAGCAACACATGATAAGAAATTATATATTAGAAAACTAATAAGCTTCCCATGGCTGTCTTTACTGTCAATAAAAAATGTAGACTTGCATATGAAGTTTGTCTTCCCAAAGTAAGAAAAAGAAAGAGTTAACATGAAGATTGTGTTGGGAATTTTATGGAGTCTACAGTTTGTAGAGATAATGAAGACGAAAATATTGTTCTTCAGAACATGATGCACACATCATCACACCGAATGATGATAATCTAGGAAAAAGGGTTAATGATGTAAAACAAATTGCAGAGACATTGGTATAAAAGTTTGAATCCATAGAACAATCTATATCTACCTGTCTAAATAATGATGAAATTACGAATAAGAATTTCAAGAAAATACATCAAAATATCCCCTTGTCATCACCATCAATTATCCCCCAGTCTACTATGCTTCATGTTCTTCTCCCCAAAGAAGAGAATCCATTCACAATAGATACAAAATACTCTTTTGAAAAAGATGGGCCCTTAGCCAAGCACCACTAGTTCGGATTTCAGAAGAAGATGATGGATAGGGAGTTTTTCAACCCCCTTAAAAGGCAGTGGTATTGACCATGGATCTCATAATAGATGGGGCATCGAAAAATGAAATCTTCCTCTATTTCCCTGGCCGAATATATGGTATGGTCCTCAAATGCATGCGTCAATAAATAAATATCCATTGTTGGCTTGTTTGGCAGTTAGGGCCCTTGCTGCTTTGTGCTCCTTCATGATTTGTAGGTGTATGGATGGCATGGATGCGGGGGCTCATGCTTTCTCCACCGGAATAAATCAATATTATCAATATATAAGTTTTTTTGTGCTCCTGTCCTCAGGGTCTGGTTGTAGGTGCGCATGACCCATGCTTGTGATTTATCCATGTGACACAAAGAAGTAGGTATTTCAATTGGTGGTATCCTTCGGCCGGCCTTAGTACGTGTTCCTTCACCAACATTCTGCTCCACATGCTCATGTTCCTCCCATCAACGGATACGTGCTTCCATTGCTCATGTTCCCTTGCTCATGTTCCTCCCATCAATGAATAGTGCTTATTCCTGTTCCACGGCACCCTTCTGGACTAATTACTGAGACTAGCGGTCTAACTCACCTCAATTGATGATATCATTGTAGTGGACCCTCATGAAGCTCAGTAAGAAACAATTCCATTATCCGCAACAAACCCCTTCCCCTGTCAGGAAAGAGCTACGGACCTTACTTTATAATTCAAGCGCACTGGGAAAAGACTATGGGAATTAGGAAATAAATATATTCGCCTATTTGAAAATGCAATTTAGATACCCCGATGGGATTGATTTTGTAGACGCCCCACAACCCCGAGTTTATTATTGTTCAAATCGCATTTCATAACATTTTTTGACCAACCTAGATGGCTTAATATGGAGTGGAGCCCGAAATAACCAATTAGTGAATAGGACGATCGAGCTTTAGAACATATAAACTCTTATAGTAGATTTGATTTTACATTTTGTTATTACATATGTAATCAACCCACTTTCACTTTGCATGAACCAACTGACTAATCATTGCCTTTCCTTCATCCATGAACTTACACTTACGCGTTACCCTTTTATGGGTTTCCCATTTGCTGAATACTCAGAGTTGCCTGCCTTTGCTACCCTCGACAGTTCTTATGGTTCAATGCCTGGTCGAAGTATCATATTGCGTATATAAACCCATATATAGATATAAATGAATGGAGCAGCCAACGTATCTCATATTTAGTAATCTATGGGTTGGGATTTTTGGAGATCATGAAAAGCATGATTCGATTGGAGGTAGAGGAAACACTAAAGGAGATTTGGTTGGGCTGGTTCACCACGGGCTTCAGGAAACACCCATCTGTGCTATGCTATGGAAATAGGCCTTGCCTCTAAGATAAGGTCAGAGCCAAAAAGAGCTTCATAAACAGTGAGGTACGTTTAGTAAAGCACATCTCTTTCTTTCTTACCTATTGAGTTGATTGAATGAAATATGACCTACCTATCTAGCTTGCCTATCCTTCCTTCCTTTGTTGCGAAGCTTGCATGTCTTATTCAATATATTTAAGGAAAGGGAAGTGATTCAAATTAGTCCCAGTCCTCGTTCCAAGTAACCTTTCTTAAAGGATAAATGCCCCTCAAGGTCCAGGTCCAAGTCAATGCCCCAATCCCATAAAAGAGAAATCAGGGTCTCCTTGCCCGATGTGGACAAGTACCATAGGACCTTGCGTAGCCGAAAATTCACCAAGCATTTATGCACTTACCCTCGATCGGAAGACTTTAAGTAAGGTAAACATTGAAGAAATCACATAAGAAAGAAATGGAGTTTATACAGGGGTATCCCTAACCTACAGAGAGAGGTACCAGTTGGAACGTTACTACTTATATTATAGGGACAGATTTGATAGTAGGAGGAGGTTTCAGTTAGCGAACCCCTACCCACCTAGCAGTAGAAAACTAAAGGGGCAGGGTGGGGAGGGAAAAGGCTTTAACAGAATTCATCGCTATGCTTGGGTAAGCTCTGTGTGGGTATGTTGGCTTGAGGGGGATCTGTGTATGGCTACATGGTGGGAGCTCTTCTCTGTTTGGCAAGTAGGGCGGCTATGTCGGGTGGGTCTGTCAGGTGTTTCCTTGCCGGTGTGCGGTAGTTCTTGTCGTCCTCTGGTAGTTAAGGCCCCTTAAGGTATAAGGTATATGGTAACTTGCATTATATATGAGATTATCCAAGGCCATATCTCATTTCCTTTGGTGGTAAGTCCTTGCCCGATGCGGACAAGCACCGTAGGACCTTCTTTCCAGATCTAAATGTCTTTCTGTGTATGGCACATGATCCTTGCCAGGTGCATCATAAGTAATGCATGCATCCCTTCAATCCAATCGATGTAGGAACGCCATCGTGTTCCGATCGGTAAGTGAGTTAGTTTAGGGTCGATGTATAGGGCCATGGTTGGGTATAGGTATAGTTCAAGGTTGAGGGTTTGAGGTTCTAGGTTCTAAGTGGAGGTCAAGGTTTGAATTCAAGCATCTAGGTTCAAGGTATAGGTTAGAGGGTATAGTCCAAGGTCGCTTTATAGGTATAGCTCAAGGGCTAAAGTTTCATAGAGATCGAGGGTCAAAGTCTAGGTTATATTTCGAGGGGTCAAGGGTCGAGGTCAAAAATATAGGTTGTACCCTCTTAAGATTATAACTAGTATCGAGACGCCCTTAAGATTATAACTAGTATCGGTAAATTCAAGTAGAAAAAAGATAAGCATTGAGTGCACTGCCACTTGGCATCAACTCTTTTTGGCTCGACTAGTGGCAATCTAGTCAATGCCCTTCCCTATGTCACTCGACTAAGAATGGCCTCTTGTGAATGAGGCTCTCTCAGCAGAAAGTGACTATGACTATCTCCCGGGTATCGGCTAGTGGTAATCATTACTTCCTGGGGATCACCTCATTGGCTGACATTGACCAGCGGGGATTGACCAGTGATAAATGAGGTTTTATAAGCTGTCAGTAACCTTGATTGAGAATGCGGCCTTGAATGAACGAGAAACCGATCCAAAGCAGACAGTTTACTCATAAGCAACATAGATAAAGGCTATTCAATTTTTAAGACACCTTATAACCAAAATCATCGCCGCAGAGGGAAAGCTTTCTCAAGACAGGCACTTTCGCTGCCTATTTTTCATAAATTTAGCTGAGACTTTATAACCTTTATGTACCCCTATCTCAGGGACCTACCTATCACCAAGCATGATGACATAGATCAAGGCTTTTTCACAGACCTACTTCCTTTGGGAACCCTTCTTCCTTGGCGGCTGACTTGGCATGCTACAACCCTTTGGTGGAAGCCTTCAGATGTGAGAAGGAAGGTCTAGAGGTCTTGTCCGCATCGGGCAAGGTGCGAAGCTCTTGCTTGATAAAAGGAGAGCAAGGATTTCTTCATGGCTTCCTAGATCTCTGGATCTCCTAATGGATCGATCAGGGCAGGAAACATATTATTGAATTCAATTTGATCAATGAAAACACTCGCATTTAGCATTCTCGTATATTGAAACCCCCTTTTTAAGTGCTACCTGGCTATATCTCTATATCATCCAAGGTACTCAAATATATTGATTCTTATCCAATAATTTCATTTCAGGAGCGGAGCCGCTTGTACTTACTAGGGCAAGGAACTTTTACATTATCCTGCTAGGATTATTGAAATTGCTCTACACCCTTTACCTTGTAGAAACCTTTGACCTCACAACCTTTAGCTTACACATAGGGTTCTTGATTTTGGGAGGACCCCTTCCCCTCATGCCTCGAGAAAGTCCCTCTCCTTTTAGTCGAGCCCTCCGGACCTCCGGGTCCTTATCAAAGGTTTGAGAGTTTAGATACCTTTAACAGGAAGGATAAGAATAAGGATAGGCTTTTGGTCAAAAAGTGATAGAAAGTGTATTACAACAAACAAGGGAAGCATAGATACCAGTATAGAACTAATAAAAAAATCCCAGTATATAGGGTAACACTACCAATCCATAAAAGGGAGTATCCAGGGCATATAGTAGATGCAGGAGTAGGATCCCTTCAATATGGCCTGAGATGCACGAGTAGCAGATGGAGTAGCACTAGTACAAGGAAGTGTAGGCAACCAACCTTGAGCAACATCTGAGATAGGAGTAGCACAGGTAGTAGGGGTAATAGTAGAGGCTGTAGTGGAGATTAGACGGTTGAACTAACAAAGGAGTATCCAACTTTTGCTATATAAGTTCCATCTCATTTTTGAAAAATATTGATTCTGACATGGATAGTGGAGTGGCCAAGCAAACACAGAGACAACAGGTGGGGCGCCGCTGCTGGACCATGGATAAAATGTGGATTGGCTATCCATAAATGACATGCATATGGATCAGTGGGAATAACCAAAAGGGTTTCAACTTTGAAATATAAAGAGGGGGAGAGTGCAAATGCTACTATAAATGAAACTCCTCTTGCTGTTCACCCGAGCCATTCTGATCAGGCAAGCTTATTATATAAGAAATATGGTTCAACCCAGGAAGCATGAGGGGAAATAGAAAGGGTAAATCCTTCCCCTCCTTTGTCGAGAAAGAACGTAGCACCTTTCCCGTTGCGGACAAGCACCGTAGGAACTTTTCATTCAATCACAGAGAAAGAAAGCTACAAATTGGATTCGAGAAGCACATCTACAAATGTCAACAACCATTTCATTTTCCCTAGGAGCATGTTCTATCTCCATTTATAGTCCACCTACAACTCGTAACCATATGACTCATGCTCTAGCTTCTTTTCAAGGAAGAAATTCATTTCTTTTGAAACTGCATAACCGTGTTCAACTGCTAGGAATCTAGGGGATTATACCTGTTCAAATAATTTTTCTGCTATGCCTCCTTGTTGTGCTTGTCGTGGTGCTACTAGTTTTGATTCCTGGTTGTTCCGCTTGGGCTGCTTGATTAAATGCTTAAGGGAATAAATAATTGAACCGGTTCTACTTATGATGGATGTTTTCTTGGTCATTGTTGTGCTGTTTTTGCTGGTACTACTTGAACTCCCGGGAAGAAAATGAGAAACTTCACTAAATTGGCTTCTTTTTACGTATTCCAAATATTTTTTTTATGGATCTGATGATACCATGTTGGATCTGGATCTATAAAGTGCAATTTTTCCAATAGTAACTAAAATTAGTCAAAACAAAATTTGAATTATCTTCTTACATTCTTTTTGGCCTCTTTCCACTTATGCTCCTTGGCCTTATTATGCTGATGGTTCTAATGCGGGAAGCCGGTTCGAGTCTGCTACTGTTTGGCCTACTTTTAGTGCTTCTGGTTGGGATTTCAATATAATAATCTGATAATCCTGGTACTGCTCCTGGTTCTTCCATCAACATAATTATTTTTCTCAGCATTCCAAACATAATTCCAAGCATATGTAGTGAAGTATCAAATGCTTAGTGAAATACTCCATTTCAATATAAGTCCAACTGCTTACAAATAAGTCCAACTACAGAAGCTGCTAGTGAGACTACTCGCTTTGGTTCCACCTTTGATGTCCAAGGTCTAGTTGATGGCTTAGATGCTAATTCAGGATGGGTTCAACTTCAATGATATCTACGAGTTGATCCCCAGGAGGTGTTTATTAACGCTAGTTGATGTTGTCGATCCACTAAAGCCAGGTGTCTATGCCAGAGCTGGGCTCATATACTCCACTTGGTTACTCTACTTGGTGGCCACTAGACTCGGTCTAATCCGCTGATCCACTGGGATACCCGGATACTATAATCCACTGGCTCTAATGCACTTGGCTACTACCCTAGGATACTCTAATCTCGACTCGGATGGGCTAATTTGTGAATTCGCTAAGATTATCTTGGATACCGGGATGCTCGGTTGATCAACTTTGCTTGGCTGAGTTGGGATACTGGGCTGGGCTTGGCTACTTAGCTTGGCTACTCGACTAGGATGGCTACTGCACTACTTGACTTGGCTACTCGGCTTAGCTCCCCGGCTGGGCTGGTACGACTGGCTTATATAATAGCCAGGGCTTACTTCCTGGCTGGCCTAGCTGGATGGGGGGAATTAATTAGATCACTTGCGGGCTTGTTAGCTTGCTGCTTGGGAGCTGACTGGGATGATATTGATAGTGATTGATTAAATTGATAGCCCACCACTTCCCCATTCGGTTTCTCTCTGATACTGAACTAAATAGATAGCTCTGGTTTGTTTGATTAGCCAAGTAGTAGGGGTAGTACGACTTGGAAGCTGCTAACTAATATGGGTATGTATGGGGTTTCCTCCTATGATCCATGGGATCCACCATAGGTCTGCATGTGGTTTTTAGTCTGGGAGGTTAGTTAGGTAGTACCACCAGTTTGAGGCGTACCATTGATCCCCTTACCTTTATCTACGTGGGAATCGCATCGATACGTTCTTGCCAACAACATAGAATCGTGGCTTTGAACCTAGTTAATAATATGAAAATCTATACCTCTATGACTATAGAGTGGATAAGAAGTATTATAGTGTCATAAGTGTAAGTTACTAACCCTAACATGTTTGTTTCCAATAGTGTAAGTAGTAATGTAAGAACTACTAGTTTATTTGTTTCCGTCCAGTTACAGTAGGTGCAACCCACATTCTCCTATTACGAGAGCTATGTTTCACTTGTCCTTAATAAACAACTAGTTGTTGAATCCATTTTAGTTGGACCAAAACCAGAAGATGAAAAATTTTGCTCTTTTTCAGAATCCAGTTACTACCTATTACTATATGATATAGCCATGGAGACGTTCCTTGTCCATCGTAACAAAGAAATAATTAATGACAAATAAAGAATTAATTGAACCTAGAACTGCAGGAGGATGTCGAAGATTGAGAGGCTCGACCAAACACTATGGCAGGTCATAATGACCACATCTTCATGACTCCATAGAACTCCCTATAGTTAAACAAGGTCTCCTTTCTTTGCTAGCCGGGGTCAGCCAATAGTACCAGTTTACCTCATCCACATTAATAAAGAGATTGCATATCTCTACATTGTTAATGAGGTGATCCTCTTACTTATTTGGTAAGTTTATACTATAAGAATGTCTAATATTCCATGTTGTTAGGGTGGGACCATACAACAACGATATACGAGTTCGCATGGAAACGTTTACCTTGTTCCATTGTTTTGATCCTGATTCCCATACCACAAGTACCATGGATAACTATATTTGTGAGTTTTAGGATGCATCTCTGGGTCAAGCACTAAGGGTATTGGCTTTGATACATGAAAATATATCCAACTATGGAATTTGGCTATCATAGTGTTTTTACTAGGGGTCTTTCCCATGGGAGAAATAAGAGCTACAAAAGGTCCTACGATGCTTGTCCGCATCAGGCAAGGCCAGGTGCATTTGTATTTTAATGTGGTGGCACAACATGAGGATTACCATTCACTAGAGGTGATGGAATAGTAGGAGTGATAGGAAGGCATTTCACACCAATGTAAGTGGTAACATTTGTATCTGGGTTTCTTACTTATTTTATACACCCAACCATAAATTGAACTAGAGGTTAAGGGTAGAGTTCGAGGTCTGACTTATTGTAGGGTGGGGCTATGTAATCAGCTACTCCATCCGAAACTGACTGGCTATGATTGATAGTAAGAACTACCCGACTATGATCTGTCACCCTCCTTCTTGACTATAGATCTTCTTACTGGCACTGACCGGCTGGGGCGGAAAATGTGTAGCTCAATGTTGTAGCTCAATGAATACTCCTTCCTCTCTGTTTATCTGTATTATAAGGATTTTCCTATTAGGCTCCTCCTGTGTATTAGTCCTCTCCCTAAGTAGATGTAGGTAATCAATCAATAACTAACTGGTGCTACTTTGGTGGCTGCCATAGAGTACAAGCCATTGAGTACAACCATTGCCTCTTCTTGTATTGACTCTAAAATGTTGACCGGAATGAGGGGCGAGGTGTAGAGCCACTCGACCGATAGGGAGAGAGTTTCGAAGGCATCCATCTTGTGAATGTGCCTCCTTGCGGCAACTTACTGGGAATGACCTCCTGTGAATTTGGAAATTGGTGCAGCTGGCTATAAGAACACATATTTCATTAAATTTGTAATTATTTAGTGGATCTAGAATTTTGAACTTCCGCTAGATTGAGTTCTTCCTACGGGGGCTTCACTTGTTGACCAATATCCTATCATGTTAGTTCATATTGTGGGTTTTAAAATTATAAAAAATTGAACCAATATATTGCAGGTATTGGGGGGATAAGGAATTTAAGGTGGGGGTGGGTAGGGTGGTTTATAAGGATTGAGGTATAAAAACGGGTGGGGAGGAGGTTTTAAGTATTGGGAGGGGGGGGTTTCAAAAAAAAGAGTTTGGGTCAATATTTCTCGAAATTAAGGGCATTCTTTAATATCCCACGATCGTACGTGCTATGTGAGAGGTTCACTAAGTGAAGTCCCCATGGTTCTTCCAAAATGAAAAAAGTCATAGCCTTTGAATCTTTACATAATTTCTATTAATATTATTTATAGCTGTATTAAATGTTAAGTTGATTAAATTATTTTATAACATAATACCAACATTGTATTTGTTATTACAACAATTATAAATATTGTCATAGTAATCATTTTTGTCTTTGTTGAGTATGTTGTTTTATTTTTGGAAGTTGGCACCACTTATAATCAAAACGAGAAAATATTTTATGACTTTAAAGTCTAAGTTTTACCCTTGTAATTATTAAAATAAATTATGAATTAAAGTAGCAACATAATTTATTATTATTATTGTTGGTAGTGGTAATGTATTAAAAACTAAGTTGATGAATGTTTACTTTATGAATAATAGATTAACGGGAGAAATTTCTTACCTATAAATTTATTTAATGATATTGATGATAGTAAATCATCCCTTGTTTATTAATATTAATTATTTTAACAATGAAAATCAATTATGAACTAGAAAAGCATTACTGCAATACAGTTTGATTTTTTTCATATACAAGAGGAAAGGGGGAAAACCAATTGAATTAATTATTGCAAGTGTTCGTTATTTATTTATGAAGTATTTGAACAATGCGTTTAATTGAAAAGAGCATATTTATATTGAAAATATAGATATCTTACAATATTTATATTATCGTTAGATTTTAAATCATCTATTAATTTATGTTAGGGCACGGAGGAATCGAACCACCATCGTCCTGCTTGTAATGCAAGTGCTCTTCCATTGAGCTAGCACCCTTTACAACATGAGGGGAGAGGGATTGTGTTAACACCTGAATTACATCTTTCTAATATTCTATGACAAATCAAAATGATGAAAATCTTAGACTTTGATTCTTTCAAAATGATGAAATTCTTAGACTTTGATTCCTTACATAATTTCCATTAATATTATCTATATTTTGTATCAAATGGTAAGTTGATTAAGTTTATGTAATGACATTAATATTGTATATGTTACTATGATTAAGCAATTGAATTATAATTTGATATGGTAACTAGTACATTGTTGGTGTTGAGTTCCTATACTCGTAGAAGGTTGGCAATATTTTAGAATGACCCATTTAATAACTATTTAATGACATAATATAAATGTGTTTGTTAATATAACAATTTTAATTCTCGACGTAGCAAGCAATATTGCATGTGTTGAGTATCATGTTGTAATATATTAGAAGGTGCAACATTTTATAAGTGACAAGAAAAACTATTATATATTAAGTGTTACTATGCTAAGTTTATTATTTTAACGATAGAAAACAATTATAGGTTAGAATAGAAATATAATTTATTTATATTACTATTATTTATATTTTCTAATAAAAGTTAAGTTGATCAATGGTTATATCATGAAAAATAGA
>LPNX010717198.1:111808-123542 GCA_001517045.1 Pseudotsuga menziesii
CACCATGATGAAAATCTAGCTGGAGTTAGCTTTCCTTTTAAGAACATGACACGATGAGTGAAATCTAATGTGTGTTAGCTTTCATGAGGTAGTTTTCCATGTAACATAACCACATTGCCATCAAGCATGTTGCACCGTGTTGGAAATATAGCTGGAGTTATCTTTCATCCTTAAATCATTGCACGGAGAGTGAAATCTAATGTGTGTAAGTTTTCATAGTGTATTTTTCCATCTAGCACAACCACATTGTCATCAATCATAATGCACCATGATGGAAATCTAGCTGGAGTTAGCTTTTATTCTTAAAACATTGAACGATGAGTAAAAGCTAATGTGTGTTAGCTTTCATAAGGTAGTTTTTCATCTAACATTGCCACATTGTCATCAATTACATTACACCATGATGGAAATCTAGCTAGAGTTAGCTTTTCTTCTAACATGGTACTATGAGTGATAGCTCATGGGTGTTAGCTCATTACACCATTTTGAAAATATAGCTGGAGTTACCTTTCTTTTTAACATGGAAAAATATGTGAAAGCTAATGTGTGTTAGCTTTGATAAGGTATTTTTCTATCTAACACAATCAAATTGTCACATTGCACCGTGATGGAAATCTAGCTGGAGTTAGCTTTCAACCTTAAATCGTTGCACGGTGAATGAAATCTAATGTGTCTTAACTTTCATAATGTAGTTTTCCATTTAGCACAACCATGTTGTCATCAATCAAAATGCGCAATGTTGGAAATCTAGCTAGAGTTAGCTTTCGTTCTTAAAATGTTGCGTGGTGAGTAATAACTAATCTGTGTTAGCTTTCGTAAGGTAGTTTTCCATCTAACACAGCCACATTGTCATCAAATACATTACACCATGATGCAAATCTAGCTAGAGTTAGCTTTCATTCTAACAACATGGCACGATGAGTGAAAACTAATGTGTGTTAGCTTTCATAAGGTAGTTTTCCATCTAACACTACCACATCGTCATCGATCACATTGCACCGTGATGGAAATCTAGCTAGAGTTAGCTTTCGTCCTTAAATCATTGCACGGTGAGTGAAATCTAATGTGTGTTAGCTTTCATAATGTAATTTTCCATCTAGCACAACCATATTGTCATCAATCGCAATGCACCATGATGGAAATCTAGCTAAAGTTATCTTTCATTCTTAAAACATTGCACTGTCAATAAAACTAATGTCTATTAGCTTTCATAAAGTAGTTTTCCATCTAACACAACCACAATGTTATCAAATACATTACACCATGATGGAAATCTAGTTGGAGTTAGCTTTCCTTCTAACAAAAAGGCACTATAAGGGAAAGCTTATGTGTGTTAGCTCATTACACCTTGATGGAAATCTAGCTGGAGTTAGCTTTCATTTTAACAAAATGGCATGATGAGTGAAATCTAATGTGTGTTAGCTTTCATAAGGTAGTTTTCCATGTAACATAACCAGATTGCCATCAAGCATGTTGCACCGTGTTGGAAATCTAGATAGAGTTAATTTTCATCCTTAAATCGTTGCATAGAGAGTGAAATCTAATGTGTGTAAGCTTTCATAGTGTATTTTTCCATCTAGCACAACCACATTGTCATCAATCACAATGCACCATGATGGAAATCTAGCTGGAGTTAGCTTTCATTCTTAAAACATTGCACGATGAGTAAAGCTAATATCTGTTAGCCTTTATAAGGTAGTTTTTCGTCTAACACAGTGACATTGTCATCAAATACATTACACCATGATGGAAATCTAGCTGGAGTTAGCTTTCCTTTTAACAACATGGCACTAAAAGGGAAAACTTATGTGTTTTAGCTCATTACATCAGGATGGAAATCTAGTTGGAGTTAGTTTTCCTTTTAATAACATAGCACAATGAGTAAAAGTTAATGTGTGTTATCTTTCATAAGGTAGTTTTCCATGTAACACAACCACATTGTCATCAATCGCATTGTGTCGTGTTGGAAATCTAGCTGCAGTTAGCTTTCATCCTTAAATTGTTGCACAGTGAGTGAAATCTAATGTGTGTAAGCTTTCATAGTGTAGTTTTTCATCTAGCACAGCCACATTGTCATCAATCACAATGCACCAGGATGGAAATCTAGCTGGAGTTACCTTTCGTTCTTAAAACATTGCATGGTGAGTAAAAGCTAATGTTTGTTAGCTTTCATAAGGTAGTTTTTCATTTAACACTACCACATTGTCATCAAATACATTACACCATGATGGAGATCTAGTTGGAGTTAGCTTTCATTCTAACATGGCACTATGAATGAAAGCTTATGTGTGTTAGCGCATTACACCATTATGAAAATCTAGCTGGAGTTAGCTTTTTTTTTAACAACATGGCACGATGAGTGAACTTATCATTACCAAGTGGATTTGTCATTATGTCAATAGTTTCCTCTGTTGTAGGACAATAATAAAGGAAAATGTCTTGATTATCAACCAACTATCTAATGTAATTGTGATGAACTTCAATATGCTTAGTTATGGCATGATAGACTGGATTTTTCACCATTTTGAGAGCACTCTAATTGTCGCAGAAAAGTGAGGTTAGCACTGCTTGGTCAAGTTGAATATCAACCAATATTCTTCGTAACCACATTGCCTCACAACCTCTATTGAAGTCTGCCTTGTATTTTATGTCAATGGAGGATAAGGCAATCGTAGGTTGTAGCCTACTTTGCCATGAAATTGCCTTCCTAAACCAAGAGTGAACACACAACCTATTTCTGACTTCCTTGTATCAACTGATCCAACCCAATTCAAATCAATACGCTCTGTTATCATGGAGTCAATAGATCCCTAATATAGATTTCCAAAGTCAAGGGCCCTTTGAATATTGACAGACTCATTTTGCAACTTGCCAATGTAACTCTTCAAGATTAGACATGAATTGAGAAAGAGACAAAGCACTGCAAAACATAGATCCGATTGGGTGGTAGTAAGATAAATCAAACTATCAACCAATTGCCAATACAATGACTCATTGACTAGTGGTGAGTCCGTGTAAGCTGAGAGTTTTATGCCAACTTCCATAGGTGTAGATGTAGGATTAAATTTAGTCATTTAGAATTTTTTTAAGAGTGCTTTGGCATACTTGACTTGTGATAAAAATATAGTGTGCTTATATTGCAAAGTTGCTACACCTAAAAAATAATGAAGTAGGCTTTAATCAGTAATTTCAAAAATAGATCAAATATCAAATTTCACCTATTGAATCTTGTTGGCACTTGTTTTGGCGATGGGAAGACCGTCAACATAGACAAAATAACTTCACTATATCATCGTCATTGTTTAAGACGTAGCAAGTGGGCTCATAATAGGTTTTTCTAATTCTAGAATTTCTAAGGTATCGATCAAGTTTGAAATACGAGGCTTGAGGAGCCTGCTTGAGTCCATACAAGGACTTTACCATCCATACAAGGACTTTACATCAAGGCACTTTTAACATCCATCTGTATATCTTCCATCCAGAATGAGCAGAAATGGAGATAACTAGTCAAAAAGTTACCATTTTCATTGTGGAGGCAAAGGTTTCTTCATAGTCCACCCCTTCATCTTGTGCATATTCTTTGGCGACAAGACAATCTTTGTATTTGTCCAAAGAACCATCTGATTTATATTTGACATTAAAAATCCATTTACAATAAATTGCTTTCTTCCCTAGAGGCAATGTAGACAACACCCAAGTCTTGTTTTTCATCTATGCATCATATTTCACTTTCATGGCAGCCTTCAATTCAAGTTTTCCTTTCGAATCTTCAAATGTGCTAGGTTCAAATACCTGGAACAAAATTAATAGAAGCGAGAGAAAAATTTCCTGCTCACTGCCTCACACAATTTGTTGCCTCAATAGTGTAGTTTGTCCTTTTAGTACCTTTGGCAACTCATCTTCTCAATATCCTTCCATCATGGTATAATACCACTTCCATTTCCTTTGTTGCCCCTCTTGATCTTGCTGTGAAGATCAAGAATCCCTCTCTGTTGTGAAGATTGAGAATCCCCCTCTTCTTAACCAAACCCCTCCTGAAGGGTCATAGTCCCTCAACCTCAAATTAAACTATAACAAACTGCTTGGTTCAACATTTCATCAAGTCTGGTATTTGTAATCTTTTCTTTAGAAAAATGGAAAGTGTGCCTGCTTTACCCTGTATTTATCCATGGATCCAATGAGTTGCTTCCAATAAAGTCACTATGCACATTATTATGTTGCTTATCTTTTGGAATTACTATGAATTTAATAAAAGACATTCACTAGTAATCAAAACTGCCTTCAATCATCATTCCTCAAGGCCATGACCTTCGATTGCACTAAATTCCTACCATGAGGTATAAAATTAGATCTAAGAGATGGGTTTCAGTGTTTGAATTACATAACAAATAGGATCTCTATATCTACTTCACCAGCTTTTCTTCTTTCAGTTAATAGAGGATAAACACAACATTGAGAGATTCGCATTGCGTGTTTGTTGTTCATAATTTCAAGCAGTGTGTGTTGATAGATTAACATATTTAGAGACCACTATTTTGATTGAGGTTTTCATTTTTAAAGCAAGGAAGTATGCTAGTTATTCTTGCTTAGGTAGGAAAAGAATTTTGGTGTGACCACTCTATGGAATCTGCATATGTACAACTTGAGAGGACCTAACACTTAAGCATGTGTATTTCCAGCTTGGAGGTCACAGGATTGAATGAGGATTGGGGTAAGGTACGTACACCTTCATAAACTTCGTAGTCAAATCGTTGTGCAGAGAGGGTCCCTTGTCCCATAAACAAGGGCTCTCATAAATCAATTTGGTGGCCGTGGCCTTTGATAATTATTATATATGTAACTTTTATTTACATGCAAACTGATTTTAATGTAATATATGATGCATAATTTTTCCCAAAAAAGGTATAAGTGACTCTTTTCAAACTACAACTCACAGAATATGGGAACATTTTCCCAAACCAAATAAATTGAAGTACATGTAACTACAACATCTCTAGCCAAAACCAGAAGTCTGGCATGGCCCTTGATATTATTGCAAATGTGGAACAAACCATGTACTACATGCAGCAGTAAGGTCAAGCCAGGATGCAACAAAACGTATAGATCACAATATCAAAGATGAGAGGGCATGCAATGTTTCTTGCAAAGGTTCTCAATAATAGCCTAACTAGCCAAGACATTATTTTCAAAAGATGAGGGTTTATAGAAAGCTATTTAATTCATAAAAACTAAACTCTATCTCTCTAGTGCTTATCTTGAGTTCAGAATAAGCTAAATCCTAGTTCTACACTCTTTGTGCTTCTTAGCCAGAGCTGTAGTGCTGGGACTCTATGTAGTGCGAGTTAAAGAGGTAGGGATGGGAACTGCTAACAACTACTTTTGCACTAAAGAGCTAGTCTTATTTAGTAGGGGCATGCACCAGTGGCTTCTTATTCCACGGTGTGTTACACGGAACGAACAGCTTAATTTCATTGTTTTTTCTTTTTCAATAAACGCCTAAAGAATCAATTTATACTATAAAAAACACCCCATATATATGATACTTGCATATCTACGTTGAACTTGTCTATACTAAATTGAATGTATGTTTCCTTGCCCTATGAAGCACAATACCTCCGGACCAAAGGAAAAGAAAAAATAAGAAAATTACTTGCAAGTGCATATGACTAGGACAAAGGAAAAAGTAAAACCTAGGTTAGGGAAACTATGCCCTTTAACATTGCCATTTCTGGAAGTTTATCTCTGAGAGGTATGCCCTTGCACCGAGGCCCACTTCCATCATATAGCCAAGAGGAGGAAGGAGAATAAAATAAGTGTAAACCATTGGTTAAACCAGAAGAGACATTGGTTGGAGCCATGTTGTTTACTAAGGTACAGGTTAATGAGGTAAGGCACGAAGTTAGTGGTGAGGATCTTTCCCAATAGCACAAAACCCCGTTCTACATGAACAGTTTTCATGGACTAAGCAGGTGTCCATCTATTGGTTTCATATTTAATTTTATTATAAATGGCAGGTTCGGTCAGGGCACACACCAACAAAAATAAGTTTGGTTGGACAAGATGACAGCAACTTCCTCTCTAATTTTATATTTTTTTTATTAATCAAAGATTTTCTTTAGGGGTTGTGGATGACATCACAATTGAAGAAATAAAAAGGAGCTGATTCTATTACTTCTTCACCCAGTACATGTTTTTCTGATAGAGGTTATGAGATTACCCCACCATGTTATACCAACTGTATGGGATTATTTTAATGCGTTATGTGTGTAGTGGATGGAATTTATTTGTGGGGTGGGTAAATGGCTTAAGAACGAGTGCCTTACTGCTTAGTATACTCGCATATATCTATGTTTTACTTTTCCCTTCTATGTGAGACTCTGCATCTCTTCAACTTTCCGTAAGTTCCATAGAAGTTAGTTAAAATACTTGGTTAGAAAAGAAAGATGACAAATTTCTTATCATACTGGCATCTCTACGTTTTAACATACGATGATATCACATATCTACATTTCACTTTGCCATTGTATGATCAAGACCTAGTCTCGACCTTATACCTTTTCTTTTTTTGCCACTTAGGTATGGGTATAGTCACAAAGCCAAGCACAATACCATGCTTTAATTAGATTTTAATTTGACTTCTATGCACTCCTACTTTGTTTATAAACTAATAGTGTTTGCACTAAATATGCTTGTTTTGTTGGGGTACCTCAACCTAACTAAAGCCAAAAACAAAATTGAGCCACATCAACCATGGAGCCTTCGTAAACCACACATACCATTGATTACCTCATTCCTTATCTGCTTGTAGAGAACTTGTAATCAAGTGAAACCCTGGTCATTTATAATATGCAATACATGTGATAACACATAATGACAATGAACCTGCTTACAACATGTGGATATTCCCCATGATCCCAAGTTATCATGAACCAAATCACAAAAATAAAAAGATAAAAAGCATGTGGTACTTCCATAATAAAGATAAATACATCAGCAACATCATAGAATAAACCATAGAGTGATCACATCTCATCAGCATATGAAGCAGGAGGAATGGACTCTCAACCAACAACCTTTTCAAGTACCTTGACCATATTGCACTCTAGGAGGACACCCTAAAAGTGCCTATTATTCTATTTTTGTGTAGGAAAAGCTTTTTAATTATTGGATTTTAGATAAGGGGATATGCTTTGTTGTGACACTTGGCAATCGATCTAATGTTTACAAGATTTTGTGTAAACATCCGGCGACTCCAAAGTTAAAGTTAACATCTAAAAATGGCAATGTTCTGGGAAAGAGATTCAATCAAGAAATTTCACAAACTTTTAGGACATATGCTAATGTCAAGAACCGGAAAATAGTAAGAAAAGCTCACTTCCATCACAAAATGACCTACAATTTCAGACTCTGCAAAATTTGTTTACTTCAAATCAAAAAACATAATTCATGTTAATAATATGCAAGAATAGATTCTATGATTTCAGCTTGCTATTCTTTAAATGCAGATGCAATTCCAGAATGAAACACAGCTCTAATGTTTGAACAAACTGAAACTTCCATGTTTCCAACTCTGTGTGTAATAAATTTGAATAAAGAAACAATCAAGCATTCAAATTCACGCAAAGCTAAACACTAAAGAATACCAAATTTGAAATAACAAAGCCTGAAACTGAAACCAGCCTAGCAATTGGAAGTCATTAGACATTAAATAATGGATTAAGATGGGAGCATTAATAAGCATTTCTAATGAAGACCAGAGATGATAGTATACATGCAAATTTGTGTTGGCAGCTATCTAGACTCTCATGAGATAAATTTATTCATATTGCTCAGCCTCGCCCTTTTGTGCAACATAAGCCTTGATAGGAGGTGCGATGATTGAATTGACTTGCCTTGAAGCTAAATTTGAAACATCTTTCTTCTTTGGAGAAGGAAGAACTGGTGCAGTCACGCTCTATAGCTTTTGTTCTAGGATGGATGTCGTGCAACATATCGATAACATGGGCTCAAGGAAGACTAGGCCAAAGCTACCAGTACCATTTTAGTATATGTGACCTGTATCTATGATATTTCACCCTTGTCTTGGATAATAACGAGATATTTCAATGTCTTGAATCTATAGCAATCATTCTTGAGCATATGAATAACATTGGCTCAAGGAAGACTAGGCCAGAGCTGCCAGTACAATTTCAGTATGTGGGACTTGTATCTTTGATATTTTACACTTAACAGGTTATGGCTCTCCAACAGGAATTGGATTTTCATCTGCTACGCTAGGACTCTGGATAAGGAACTGCATCCAACAGTATGCCCAAACCAATGGTAAAAATTGTTAGTTGGATCTATATATGGACAGGGCGCTAGCACAAGCTCTCGAATAGGAAGGGGTGCTGTAGGCTCTCTAACTGGACATTTGACTAGATCAACACCGGTAATTGGTACTGAGTAACCTGAAACTGGTTCCAGTTCATTGGCTCGGTCAATTCAATCTCCATGTTGAAGATCATAAAGTGCTTCCTTGGTGCCGTACTTGCCAATACCAAATTCTTACCTCACCCTGGACTGATACCGCCATCAACTCCAAAATGCAACCTTTAGGCCAAAACAATCCGTGTAGATCGATCGCTCAGTCAACTCTCCTAGTGGGCCGTCGACTGTCGACTGACTGTTGCCAAGGAAAGAGCCTACAGGCCTTTCCTGTAAGTGAGTGAACCTTATTCTACTGATCGTGCATAGCAGCCATCCATGGCCTCAGATTCAGTCGGGGCAGGCACAAATAAGTAAAGAAAGGTCCAATCCCAGGATAGGGTAGGGGGTTTATGGATAAATACCAACTTGGGTGTGTGATTGAAAGCTGAACGAGATGGTTGTTGTTCAGTCGGTTGAGGGATTTGCAAATACTTAAGAGAACAAGCCTATTCATTTGCCTGAAGAACCAAAACCATTCGCTCTTGCAAACTCGTTGAAGAACGGTGATAAGATCGCTGGGCAAGAGATATTCTATAGATGTGAAGTTTCACGCTATTCCAAAACTGCGTCAAGGTAAAGAATTGCATATTTATGATGCATTGTTTGTGACCATTGTAAAACCTAAATTTTCCCTAGGTGTTTGCGTGAAGTTTGAGTGAAAATAATTACATATATATCTGAATCGTGAAATATCCCGTGATTGCTGGGACGAGATTAGGAATGATGAACTCCTAAATATGATCCATGATAGTTGTATATGTGATGAATCGTGAATGCATGGCATGCGCTCCCAGATCTGCTCTTGTCTTGGGACAACCCTTGGGGATGCTTATACATTAATGACCCACCAGATCTCACATGGGCACCCAATAGGTCCCACCCAACCATCCGGCAAGGAGCAGTTCCAGCATTGTTACAAGATAAGCCCCGACATCACCAGTTTAACTGGCGGAATTCCCCAAAGAAAAGTATTCCCAGGAGAAAAAGTCCCAGTCAAAGCAGCACTAGTTGAGGCATAATTCTTAGCAGCATTACGACGGGCAGTAAAAGCATAAGAATTCCCGCTTCATTTCAAAGAGCAGTTTAATGAGCATAATTCCCAGGAGAAAAAATAGTTCCAGCATCACCAGTATAACCATCGTAATTCCTGGCATCAATATAACCAAGAGTAGCAGTCCCAGCAGGAGCAGTTACATCCGCATTTGCATCATCAGTTTCAGTAGCATAATTACCAGCATAATATTTTGAACCAGCAGTAGTTGGAGCATTCCCAGGAGCAATTCAAAAAGCATCCCCAGCATAATAAGTATCACCACCAGCAGTCTCATCAGCAGCATAACCAGTTGAATTAACATAAATTTCATAAGGAACCATCCCATCCCCATCCCATAATCGAATCCATCCCAACCAAGGAGGATGGTTTTATGATGTTTTTCTCTAATCCCATCCATCCAATGCTGCTTCAAAGTCCTGTGTTAGGGATCGATTTCTATCACTCTATTGTCCTAGGGTTTTGTTCTGTTCTATTAAGGCCAGTCTAATCCCGATCCGACAGTAACAATGAAGCTCTTCCAAGTTCAATGATATGCGGGTATCATATCATTTCTCTCCTACTTGCTATCAGACAAATCGTCTGGGATGATAACGAGTTATTTCATATCTCAAAATTATAGAATTCGCTCTTGACCACCTATACAAATCATCTTAGATGATAACGAGTTATTTCATATCTCAAAATTATAGAATTAGCTCTTGACCACCTATTCGTGGAAGCTGTTTATCAAATTGAAATATATTTCAATCAATGCACATACTAGCCTTTGGCATTAAAATTAACTTGGATAATAGAAAACTTGTTGCCAAATACAACCCTTTGGCACCAAAATTCAGCTTAGATGATAGAAAACTTACAGCTCTAGATGATGAAATCCCATGAATAAGCCAACGAATGGCATATCTCATAGTCAGAGCATCTTTAGCAGCTTCTAGCTTTAAATCTCCATCATCGTTGCCCTCAGTGCCACTTTGCTCATAAACCTTCTGGACTTCCTGTAGCTCCTGAACTAAAGTTAATGTAGCAGCTGCCCTAATTCTGGCATCTGCAGAGGAGAGATTTCTAAACACAGCCCTGTGTAACTCCAGTTGAACAGGGCCAGCGTCTTTCCGGTGTGGAGGGTTACTATGATCAAACCCCGTTTCATTGGGGTCTGTGAAATAAATAACTGATTCGTTAGGGTTTCTAATGCAAAGCTCTGATCCTTTGGGGTTTGTGTAGAATGGCTCTGATTCATTAGGGTTTCTATAATGAAATCCACCTCCAACAGAGTCTGCATAGCCTTTTTCCTCATTTTGAACAGCGTTCAATGGATTTTAATCCAAATAAAGGCTTTTCTTTTGATTTTTCTTCTTCTTCTTACTGGTAGACATTTCAACTTCCATTTCTTTTTTCTTCTTTTTCTCCTCTATAACACTATCATCGCCATTTTATTTGCAGGACAAGTCCATTTTCTTGGTTTTCTTCTCCTTCGGCTTCCTCTCAGACTCCAAATGCAGTTTTTTGGTTCATTTCTTCGTTTCTTCCACTATTTCTGGCTGACAGCTGCCCCTTCCTCGCCCTGATCGGCCAAGGCCTGTAACTCTGAAATTATCATCTGAAATTTTCGCCAAAATAACTAATTGTAATGTGGAATAAAAATTCTGGAAAGCTCTGGTTAAAGAGGAGATGGAATGAAGGGGCTTCTGAAGCTCGTTGCACAATATCCAAAAGGCAATTGCAGAAACAAACGCCTGCAAAGCCTACACTGTAGAGCTTTGAAAACCTAGAAAAATTAAAGTGTGCAATCGGATGCCCTTGATATTGATATTATTATTATTTTTATGGTTATATTATTATTATTTATTGCATTATTATTTTTATTGTTATATTATTATTATTTATTATATTAATACATTTTTTAATATATTATTATTATTTTTATTGTTATATTATTATTTATTGCATTAATACATGTCATGAATATATATATGACAAATTAAAATTATGGATCAATAATGTATATTGTATATTAGTAATGGCTTTTTTAGTTCTAATGGAATTTTGAAAGGAAAATACCAATATGAACGAGAAAAGAGTATAAAAAGAATAATTATCTTGAAAAGATGTATCAAAATGGAAATGGATAAAAATACTTTTAATTAGTGTATTGCAAGATAAATATGTGAGTTGAGTGTTTTTGTTGTATATGGAAATGTTGAGGATTAAAGA
>LPNX010717243.1:0-22500 GCA_001517045.1 Pseudotsuga menziesii
CCACAATGGGTCCCTGAACATTCATTCATTCTTCACTTCTGGACTTTAGCCTGGATGCACGAATTGGAATGTTAGAGGAGCTCATCTTCATCGTAATAATATGGGATGGGTTGAGCATTTTATTTCTCACAGCCATGACGGACGAGCCCACCATTACCATATGGAAATTTGAAAATTTAAGGTATTTTTCATTCCTTTTGCTTTTATTTTTGCAATCCTATTCTCTCCTTGTCGCCTTAAATTCCAATATCAGTACCGGTCTTCAAATAAGTTAAGTTCAAAGCATCTGCTGAAATCCAAATCAAAGGATCGCACAATCTATTCTCGCAGCTTCCTGTTACAACCTTTTTTTTCGTCTTTTATCTTAGGCAGGATTTTGAAAAAGTGTATGATGCGAAATTCTGAGTTAAACGCAAAAAATGCGAAGGGTAATTGACATTCTCGAGTGGAAAATGGTCATGAGGGTTTTGATAAACGTACGAGAGTGGCGGTCAATGAATATAATAGAAAAGAATTAACCTGGAATCCCTACTAGCTGAAGCCATGAATAGAGAGAAATAAAATGAGTAGATGATGTACGAATAAATGATCATAGGATTTAGCTTAAAATGCTCCAAGTCCAGAAAGGGGTTTTGGAATGGGCCTTGGTTTGGCTTTACAGAGTATGGCTTGGAATCCCAAATTTGGTTCAGCCCCTCAATGGGAAAGACTGAATCTAAATGTGATATTTCTATGCATTACACGGATCAATTTATTTAGGGCAGTTAGTATGATGATTATAATATATAAAATAGAGCATATTGCAGTGATTAACTCAAGTTAGTTGAAAGTAGTTGATCAACTAGAGTCCTCGCTCTCTTTATGTCAATTATTGCAATCCTCCCTTGCAATCTTATTGTCGAAACTCAGGGTTTTTCCGTCTATGAACAGTTTTTATGTTGGGTAAGTTAGAGGACTGTGTAATTGCGTAATCGTTGTCACTTTGATTAAAGTTAAAAATGGAAATTTATAGGATGTCTAGTAGATTTCTGGATTCTCCAGTTTGTGAAGTTAAAATTTTTTTTTATGATTAAAATCACATAAAACTAATATACAGAAAACAATAAATAGGTGTAACTTTAGCAACCTCAAACTCACATTAGAGAGAAAATTGCAGACTAATTCTTCAAACTATGATGAAAGCTTCTGAAGTTGAATGTGCTGTATTGGTTTCAGGAAAACAACCGAACAAAGTTTGTTGGTGTGTCTGCAGGGAGATTGGAAACTAAGCTTCTGAAGTTGAATGTGTTGTATTAGTTTCAGGGAAAAAACCGAATAGAGTTTGTTGGTGTGTCTGTAGGGAGATCGGAAACTAAACCGTGAGAGACTGCGATTTTTTATTTTTATTTTTTTATTTGATTTTTTCTGGCTCTTTCTGGGATTTTTCTTTCAAAGTTGAACAATATTTGGAATAAAAGGGCCTTGCACAAAATAAAATTCTTCGAGGGTTGACATCATTACTGATCTATATTTATCTTGGGATGCTCTTCCTTGGATATTCATGATTTTCATGGTGTTTTGACATAGTAAATCAATTTCCAATGATCAATGTTGGAATTGGATAAAATGTTGTCCCTAACATACATGATGGCTTTAAATGAATGTGGAAAAACATCATCTTACTAGAATTTATCAAAAAAATAAGTTCTACTTGAACTTGTATCATTCGTCCAGTGAAGGCTTTGTGAGAGGTTGAACTACTTTTTATGCTTGTGAAAGGAAAAATGAACTTATTACAGGTTGTTTATTTTAGATGAAATGTACTTTTGTTTTTGTTTGAGTTGTGATCCAAAAAGGCATAAGAGGAATGACAAACTTTGGGATATTAGGTCTCAATGACTGTGATAGATTAAAAGAAGACTACAATTTCACCTCTTGAAAGTGCAAGTTGCATATGGTTATGGACTCAGATTGATCTTTGGAGCATAATCTAGGAAAAAGTAGCAATTTTTTTTATCCTCAACTATTATTTGTGTAAGAAGAGAGGGTTGCTAAGACAAAAAATATTGTTTTGGATGCTACAGCTTTACTATCCTCCCAACCACCCCAAGCATTAAACGCTCTTGGATTAGACTACATTGGGAAAATGAATAAATCAATCCAAGATCCCATCTTTTGTTCTGCATATAATAATAGGGAAATAAAAAAGGACACATAAAATTAAATAATCAAATTATAGGCCAACTGATTATTCAAGAAAAAAATAAATAGCCAGCAGATTTAAGTAAAAAATAATAAAAGTCCGCAGTTGAACTCACTTGTTGTTTATTAGATAATTGAACTGATATCAAGTGCAAAAAAGAACTCCTTCAACAAGTGTTTCTATTGGGAAAAAACTTCTCTTCATAGCTAGCCACAAAACTAGTGATAATGTTGGGGATATTCCCACCACTTAACTCTTGTTAAATTATGCTAATGCTAATTGCAATTTTAACATGGGTGGAACATTTGAATACTTAAACTTTTAGATCATGCTTTCAAGATGCATTATGAATTGTAACGCTATAATGTTAAAAGTGTGAATGGGGCACGGTCCACTATGTTTGAAACCTTCACTTCTATAACCAATTCAATTAGCATTATCATTTATTATCATTTTCATAGGAAGAATCTCAACGAGGTGGAACTTGATCAAATAAATTATAAGCATCAATAGGTAGGGGTAGGCCCCTACCTATTGATGGACTAGCTATCTTGGGTGGGGTAGGCATCTACATAGCACCTTGTACATTTAGCACTTCATGCATGGAGCATCTTAAGGGTATATATTAGTGTTCTCAAGTGGGATGTTTTTTTTGCTAGGAGTATATAAATATCAAATCTATCATAAGCTTGAGTGGAACAATGGAATAACTCAATGAAATGTTCTTCCCAAAATATAGATTTCAAAATAAAATGGTAAGACTAATTACGGTCTTAATTTTTTTTTGGCAAAATAAACGTTTAGAAGATAAAGCATACAAATGAGTGGATATTTATCTCACAGAAACCAGATCAATGTATCAAGAATTTTGAATCTATAGGTAAGAAGAATAAACATTGTTAGGGCATTCAATGTATGAATAAATCTAGATATTCTAATGAATAAAATGTATACTGACCCATCAAGAATTTAGTAGAAAAACAATATTTATTTGAGATGATTTAATGTATTTCTTTCCAATCATCCGCAAGTCATGGAAAAACATATAAAATATCGAACACAATAAGGTTATACGAAAAGACTTCAAGATTTTACTATAAAGCTTAAACATAAGACAAAATAGTTCTGAAAAGCTTAAACATAAGACAAAATAGTTCTGAAAAGTCGTGGATTTAACATAAAGTCAGTTTACATAGAGGTTTAAAAACTGATACAACAGAGAGGGTGAACTTAAAATATTTGCAATTTACAACTCATGCTTACATCCAAAGTCTTCCAAGGAATTTCCTTTGATTGCCGTTATTATAGAGAAACCCTTTAATGCTAATTTTTTTTACCCCTCCTTAAAGAATCTGTTTTTTATTTATACTTTATTTTCTTAATAACCATCACCTTTATTAGAGGAGAATCGGTTTTTGTATTTATACTTTATTTTCTTAATAACCATCACCTTTATTAGCGGGGATAGTGATTCTAATTATAAAATTTATTTTTTCATTGAAGATCAAGTTTCTCAATCAAGTTTTATGTGTGTTAACGACTATTATTGAATGCAAAATTTTTATCAACGCATCTAGGTCGTTCGCTGGGATCCTTCCATATTATTTCACTAGAATGTACAAATGCACATATGGACGAGATCTAATGGCCCTTATTCTTTAATTTTCTTAGTTATTACGTTAAAATTTAAAAAATATCTCTGCCACCATGATCAATTTTTTAATTTTTTTTTTCAACAATAATTTGTTACAACAATGAAGATGATTGAAAGCTTATAAGCATAAGTACGAAATCAAAGTGAACTTCCAAAACCACTTCAGATCAAATTTTTTTTTTTTTCAACAATAATTTGTTACAACAATGAAGATGATTGAAAGCTAAGTATGAAATCAAAGTGAACTTCCAAAACTACTTCTAAATAAAGTCCCCAAGTGTAATGATGCACTAGGGCATAGGAATTCTGAATACTATCATAGGTTGATGACCAAACTAAAGCTATAGATGCAAGCAAGTCGTAAGGAATTTTTACCCAACCCTTCCCAAGACTAATTTTGGGAACATTTTGGGTCAAGTTTGAGCTTTGTAACAACAAGAATCAAATTCTAGTTTTCATGATAAATTCATGATTTCTTCATATCCAAGCAACATCTACACTCTTTAACCTCTTATGCAACAATAAACATCAACATTTCACAATTTTTGGTAGTAGGGATGGTGCAAGCTAATGCTGGTCACTTATGACGCGTTCGTTGCAATGGACTTCTGGAAAAATAGAAATCTGAATGTCAAAATGCAATATTAGAGCTAACTACACAACATTTTGGAATATGGTGTAAGAATATGAAACGTGGACAATCGGATTACCTTCCGGAATATATAACTTTTATTTATGGAAACTAAGCATAAATCCCCAAAAAAGAGGTTCTTCTAAGGTTGGTATGTTATATTTTTCCCCAAAAATAATGAATATGTTTGAGTTGGTCCACTCGTTTGGTATGCAAATAGTGGAATTTTGTGAAAAAATTATATAGAGTTGTAGATAACAGGTGTGTCTAGTGCAGTGTTATTTTTCCATATTTATTTATGTTAAATTCTTTATTTTTCAAATTAAGGAAGACAGTGACGCCCTAAAATGACTAGGTCGAGCGTTGGTCCACCGCATCTTGGTCTTAACATAGTCAATGAATGATTTTTTTTTTAGGATGTAGGTCTTTGTGTCTTCTTGTGCAGCTTCTTTCCTGTTTTTTAAATAGGTGAGGAAATCAAAAGTTATAGCCGAAGCAAATAGACTACCTTTTGTGTTAGATTGATGTTAGTCCATTTAAAATTAAATAAAAAATATAAAAAGATAATAGATTTAAATAAAAATTACATATTCAAAATCTATAGACAGAGTTACACAAGTGTGTGGATTTTCATTAACAGTAGACAAGCGTGGCATATGGAAAACCATGCACGAAATAGGAGAAGTGGTACAAAAAATGTTTTTATGTCATAAGAAAGTCCAAACCACTTGGTTGGGCAACCTGAACCTAAAACAAAAGCAACCAAGTCATCCACCACGTTGGTTGGAAAAAAGGTGCTGCCAAAATTCTAAATTTAAATCATGCGCACGCGTAGTTTAAGACATAACGCACATGCACTAAAAGCGCGATCGCACTCTATGGGTGTACACGCACTAAAAGCGCGTTCACACTACTTTGTGCGTGCGCGCATTTGTTAAGTAAACACTTTGTTTTAATTTTATTTTCAAGATTTGCAATGGAATGATGATGATGATGAGGAGGAGGATGACAATGATGATCAAAAGAGGATAATGAATATGATGATGAGGAGGAGGATGATGACAATGATGATGATAAGGATGATGACTATGATGATGAGGAGGAGGAGGAGGATATGACTATGATGATGAGGAGGAGGAGGATGACAATGATGACGATGAGGATGATGACTATGATGATGAGGAGGAGGATGATCACTATGATGATGATGAGGACGATGATGACAATGATGATGACTATGATGATGATGAGGAGGATGTTGACAATCATGATGACTATGATGATGATGATGATGAACAATGATGGTGATGATGATGAGGATGAGGATCACGATGACTATGAGTATGATGAGGATGATTATGATGACGATTATTATTATGACGACGATGATGATGATTACAATGATGAGGATGATGATGTTGATGATGACGATGATGATGATGAGGAAGATGATAATGACTATGATGATGAACAATGATGGTGATGATGATGAGGAGGATGATGATCACGATGACTATTACTATGATGACAGTGATTATGATGATGATGATGATTGCGATGGTGAGGATGATGATTGCGATGATGAGGATGATGATGTTGATGACGAAGATAATGAGGATGATGATGACTATGAAGATGACTATGAGGACGAACAATGATTGTGATGATGATGAAGATGATGACGAGGATGATGACGATGTTGACGATGATGAGGAACAATGATGATGATGACGATGATGATTATGATGATGATGATAAGGATGATTTCAATGACGATGATGAGGATGATGACTATGATGATGAGGATGAGGATGAGGATGAGGATGATGATGACAATGATGATGAACAATGATGGTGATGATGATGAGGACGAGGATGAGGATGAGGATGATGATGACGATGACGACGATGAGGAATAATGATGATGATGATGATAGGTTTAGTTGAAACTTTGCTTTGATTTTATTTTTAAGCATTTGCAATGGAATGATGATGATGAATAATGATGATGAGGAGGAGGATGATGACAATGATGATGATGAGGATGATTAATATGATGATGATGAGGAGGAGGATGATAATGATGATGATGATGATGACGATGATGATGATGGTGAACAATGATGGTGATGACGACGACGATGATGAGGATGATGATGATGATGATGATGATGAGGATGATGATGATGACGATGATGAGCAATATTGGTGATGGTGACGATGAGGAGGATGATGACAATGATGCTAATGAGGATGATGACTATGATGATGAAGAGGATGAGGATGATGACTATGATGATGAAGAGGATGAGGATGATGACGATGATGATGAACAATGATGGTGATGATGATGAGGATGAGGATGAGGATGACGACGACGACGACGATGATGAACAATGATGGTGATGGTGATGATGATGACGATGATGAGGATGAGGATGAGGATGAGGATGATGATGATGACGACGATGATGAGGAACAATGATGATGATGATAGGTTTAGTTGAAACTTTGCTTTGATTTTATTTTCAAGCATTTGCAATGGAATGATGACGATCAATAATGATGATGATGATGAGGATGATGATGATGATGATGAACAATGATGGTGATGATGATGACAATGATGAGGACGAGGATGATGATGATGATGACGATGAGGATGAGGATGATGATGACGATGATTATGATGATGATGATTATGATGATGAGGATGATGATGTTGACGACGATGATGATGATGATGAGGAGGATGATAATGACTATGACGATGAACAATGATGGTGATGATGATCATGATGATGAGGATGACGATCACGATGATTATTACTATGATGAAAGTGATTATGATGATGATGATGATGATTACGATGATGAGGATGATGACGACTATGAGGATGAACAATGATGGTGATGATGATGAAGATAATGACAAGGATGATGACGATGCTGACGATGATGACGCAATGATGATGATGATGATTAGGATGAGGATGATGATGAGGATGACAATGATGATGAACAATGATGGTGATGATGATGATGATGAGGATGAGGATGAGGATGATGATGATGATGAGGATGATGACTATGATGATAATGATGATGATGGTGAACACTGATGGTGATGGTGATGATGATAATGATGATGATGATGATGATGAGGATGATGATTATGACGATGATGAATAATGTTGGTGATGATGATGATGATGAGGATGATGACAATGATGATGATGAGTATGATGACTATGATGATCAAGAGGATGAGGATGATGAGGATGATGATGATGATGATGATGATGATGACGACGACGACAATGATGATGATGATGAGGACGAGGACGAGGATGATGATGATGACGACGACGATGAGGAACAATGATGATGATCATGATAGGTTTAGTTAAAACTTTTCTTTGATTTTATTTTCAAGGATTTGCAATGGAATGATGATGATGAACAATGATGATGATGATAAGTAGGATGATGACAATGATGATGATGATGAGGATGATGACTATGATGATGAGGATGATGATGATTATGATGATGATGATGATGACGACGATGATGATGATGGTGAAAAATGATGGTGATGATGATGATGATGATGAGGATGATGAGGATGATGATGATGACGATGATGAACAATGTTGGTGATGATGATGATGATGAGGATGATGACAATGACGATGATGAGGATGATGACAATGACGATGATGAGGATGATGACTATGGTGATGAAGAGGATGAGAATGATGACGACGACAACGACGATGATGATGACGATGACAATGATGATGAATAGTGATGGTGATGATGACGAGAATGAGGATGAGGACCAGGATGATGATGATGATGACGACAATGAGGAACACTGATGATGATGATGATGATAGTTTTAGTTGAAACTTTACTTTGATTTTATTTTCAAGCATTTGTAATGGAATGATGGTGATGAGGATGATGACTATGACGATGATGATGAGGATGATGATTATGAACAATGACGGTAATGATGATGACGATGATGAAGACGAGGATGATGATGATGATGACGATGATGATGATGATGACGATGATTATGATGATGATGATGATGATTACGATGATGAGGATGATGATGATGATGATGATGAGGATGATAATGACTATGATGATGAACAATTATGGTGGTGATGATGATGGGGATGATGATGAGGATGATGATCACGATGACTATTACTATGATGACAGTGATTATGATGATGATGAGGATGATGATGTTGATGACAAAGATGATGATGATGATGAGGATGATTATGACCATGAATATGACTATGACATTGAACAATGATGGTGATGATGATGATGTTATCGATAATGAGGATGAAGATGACGATGACTATGAATATGAATATGATGATGAACAATGATGGTGATGATTGTTATAGCTCAAAATGACACATCTCTACCTGTGACCACTTTTCTATGATTTCGTCGCATGTCGACACTTCCTGAAAGTCACTGAATGTCACTGAAAAAACACCTATCTTGGAGGACCCATATCTTGAGTTCTGTAACTCCGTTTGACCTCATTTCTGCACCGTTGGAAAGGTATTTCAGTTAGATAAAACTTTCCAGAAGACACCAAAGTCTGAAAATGCCCAGAAATACCCTTAAAATGTGTTTTTTGTGTATACGCGACTCTCCTTAAGGCATAGTCGCGTATCATATGCGAGTCTTGTGTTTTACAAGTCGCGTATGCATATATGCGCGGGTTGCCTTTATACTAAGTCACGTATCATACGCAGGTTGCTCTACTACAGACCCGCGTATGTGTTTCTCAACATTAAAACATAAAAACACGAGTTAATTGGAGATTAGTTTTGTCATCTAACTGATTTCCTTAACTCCTGTAACTTCTCTAACCTTCGAACTACCTTATTTCATCCATATAAATAGAGGTAGGAGAGGCCATGAGAGGGACTTGGAATTTCTGCATTGTTATGCTGGAGGAATCGGGACTCTCTTTGCCCACACCTTTGCCCTAGAGGTCTTCCCCTTGTGTTGCAGAGCTTGGAGGCTGAGTTCTTTGGAGAAGAGAAGCAGCAGAACCAGATCAAGGTTTCGTGAGGTGCCAACTTGAAGAGAAGGTATATTTGTACTTGTTTTCAAGATTAATAAAGATGTGATGTCCTTCTTCTTCGCAAATCATTGTTCAATGTGTGATTGAATCTCTGTTTCTGATCATATGATGATGTTATTCAGATCATTTGTTTATGTTTATTTGATTATCATTGTCTTATATGTGGTCATAATGGTTTGAGGAAGGTATAACTTGTTTTGCAGGTCTCTTGGAGCGAGAGGAGCAAGAAGAGGATTGAAGAGAAAGTTTGGACCAGCCTTCAGTTTATCAGGTGTGGACCTTTCTCATCTCTGAAACTTGCTGTTATATGCTTGCTGAACATTGTGCATCTCTCTTTCAACCCCAGTACATTGATGGCCTCTTAAACCCTAGCCATAGGATACTTTCCTTTACAACAATGATGATGAAGACGATGATGAGGATGATGATGATGATGATGAACAATGACGGTGATGATGACGACGACGACGAGGATGATGATGAACAATGATGGTGGTGATGAACAATGATAGTGATGATGATGATGATGATGATGATGAAGAAGAAGAAGAAGAAGAAGATGATGATGACGATGATGAACAATGTTGGTGATGATGATGAGAATGAACAATGTTGGTGATGATGATGATGAACAATGTTGATGATGATGATGATGAACAATGTTGGTGATGATGATGATGAACAATGTTGGTGATGATGATGATGAGGATGATGACAATGATTGTGATGAGGATGATCACTATGATGATGAGGATGAGGATGATGATGATGATGATGATGATGACGATGATGACAATGATGATGAACAATGATGGTGATGATGATGAGGATGAGGATGAGGATGAAGATAATGATAATAGGTTTAGACTATATTGTAGTGGTGATGGTGATGATAGGTTTTAGATTATATTGTAAAAATACTCGAAATAATCATAAATCCAAAGTCGTTGTTGAAGAACATTAGTCATTAAATGAAATACAAGTTATTCAGTAAATTGTCTAAATGTTAAACAGGGGCGCACATGTGTTTAAGTTTGCATGTGTGCATCTGTTAGTAGGTAAAAAAAATAGAGTTCTATATTCCCTAGATTGCTACCTATTTTCATGAGTTTTCTTTTCCTGTTGGCGCATTTTGTGCTCCTGAACTGTGCAATTTGGCTCACAATCCATCACCACTCTTTGATCTATTGGATAGAATCTCACTCTTTGAATCTAACAAACATATTCAGTGGTCCTGGAATTTAGTGGAAAGATTCACACTACAAGTTTTCATTGGAAGAAGAGATAATTTTGAATAGGTATGGTGAATTGTAAATAATTGTTTTAATTCACAAGATTTCATATCATTTCATTGATTTATGTTTTATGATATGCCTACAACAATATCTCCCTCATAGACAACGTTTGATTTCACAAGAATAAATCCCAACTTCACATCTAAACAAGTCTCATATTCTCCATACAAGATGAAGTATGCAATGTTATAGTAATTTAAATTTGCACATGATTATATTTTGATTTTACACAATGATGGCATAGATGAAGTTATCTCTTAAGACTCTTCAATTTCAAAAATCCGCACATCCACAAATCCGCAGAGGAAAACCTGCATGGGTGAAACCAGGAAAATTCCTGTGCGTGAAAACAATGAGCAAACAATTGGAAGTGCGTGAAGGTGAGCAACCACAGCGAGGACGCGAAATTGCAGTGCGTGGGTATTCAGCAAACTCGCGGAGCCCAGAAAAAATGTGTGCGTAAGGGATGAACAGCAAAATCGTGGGTAGAGTGTGCGTGTGTGTGAGGACTAACAGTCCTGCCACCGCACTCCCCAAAGACCATAACTGCCTCAACCACCAGCAGTCTTTCTTAATGAAAGTGGTTGGGTAAAGCAAGGAAAAGAAGACACATGGGTATTTTTCTCTCTTTGGCCAAGGTTTGACTAATTTCCCCCACACCCTTATCCTTGTGAAAATCATGCCCCTTTCTCATTTTAGTTGCCACAATCGTAGCTGGTCGGGTTCATTTAATTAATTATAGATGCATATTTACATGATGACCAACATAATATATGCCGCATGCCCCGATATACAATCGGTGACAAATTTAAATCCAAAACATAACATAACCGATCAATGGTGGGGCCTTGGCCTTTAGCTCCGCACCCCGATCATTTAATATATACATCATGTACATCTAATGCAACGAGGTCAAAACCAGGGCATTACATTCTAGGTGATCAAATTTCTAGAGATGCAAACTACTTTGTAGAGTATAAACCTTGAGAAAACATTCTAATTTATTTAATTTGTGTAATTATATATATACTCTTGTAAATGTTTTAAATCTAATTCAATGGACATGTTATTTTTATAATATTTTATTATTTTGTAAAAAATACATGTGTGAGCTCTAAGTTGAGCAAAGAATGATATTCTCCTAGTGGGATGTAGAAGGATATTTCCCTGTTGGGATGTAAAATGCGTCTACTAATAATTATTTGTTAAGTGTATTTATGTGGATAGGTGTTTAGATATTATCTCATATTTTGAGCTTCCTTGAGTGGATCAACAAGATTAACCCAAGTGTAACAAGTGTATAATAGAAATTAATTTTATGGTTCTAGTATCTTGTTATGCTTAAATGCATCTTGAAAAAGATTTAAATAAGTTACATTAAACTAGTAAAACATGGTTAAAGAAATAAGTTAATAATTTTTTTTTAAATAGTATTTGTTATATGTTTATATTAATTAGTTTAATTAAGTTAATAGGTATTTAGATATTATGTGGAATTTTGGACTTTCTTAAGTGGATTTATAATAAGAATAATATAAATGTAACAATTATACTTAAGATTTAAATAAGTTTTAATATCAGTTTTGGTTTTTTGTAATTAGTTTAATGTTTAGTCTTTATTTAACACTTAATTATATCCATAAAATTAAGTGGTTGGTTGGGCTTATCAATACTTGGTAGCTATAATAGATTATATATATATATGATTAACCTTACTATATAAAAAATGGTTATAGAACTTAAAGGGTAAGGTCAATGGGTTAGAGATGGTGAAAAAAATTATACATGCATTGATAGCTGCTTTTATGGCGAGAAAAATCAAAATACAAGTGGTTAAAACAATGATATAAATATATTGATAGCTGCTTTTAAGGCGAGGAAAATAAAAATACAATAATGTCAGGAGCGGTTGAAACCATGTGACGCTCGGTCGGTGGTGTGAGATTTATAAATACACCCTGTGACGCTTGGTCGGTTGTCGGAAAATTATATACACATATAATTGTTGGAATGGACAAAGCACTCATGGCAAATGCTATTTTTCTGTCAAAATGGTCTTAATTTTACCTACAAAATTTTGGTGATGTAAAGTGTTTGAGGTAAAGTAATGATTGTTGTTATAGATTTCATTATAAGTAGTTAGATATTCAAGTTAATGGTTAATAATGAATTTGCAATAACAATTATTACTTTACAGCAAGTTAATTAATTAATTTTAACAATAACTTAAATACTAATATAATTTCAACAACAATTATTACTTTACAGCAAGCTAATTAATTAATTACGTCAATGACTTGACTTAAGTGCTAAATATCCAAAAGTCTGAATTTCGACGAAATAAAGAATCTCCACAAAAAGGGCATTCTGATTCGTTGTCCACTAGTGACCAAACCATAGAATCATGGATAGATGTTACTCAATTGGGCCCGTGCCCGTGTATGTATTTGTCATTTCTGTAGATTCTTCACATATTGATTGCTCATGCTATAGTCGCTTTACATTCACCATTTTCTGTTATATTTTATTGGGATACACTGAGCTCTGATAGGTCTCATTGCGACTTTAAATAACACAAGCATCTTCCTTCAAACCAATGTATGACATACAAACTGTCTGTTCAATATGGCATTTCATATTTTCCCGCTCTCTCTGCCTCTGCCTGCCACATTAATAGTAAGCTTGGAAGATGCTGCCATAGCAACTATTATTTTGTTTATTCTTTTGGTTTTTGTTCATACGGTTATGGCAAAGGAGAACGATTACGGCCAGATTGCCTCCAGGACCCTTTCCATTGCCAATAGCTGGAAATCTCCATCAATTGAAACAGCCTGTTCACCGTGCTCTTAGAGACCTTGCTGATAAATTTGGCCCCATTTTATTTCTCGGATTAGGCTCTGTCCCTACCGTCGTCGTTTCTTCTTCTGAAATGGCCACACACTTTCTCAAAACTCATGATTTGATGTTTGCCAGCCGACCTGCAACAGCAGCCGGGAAATACATATTTTACAATCCTAAGGATATGGCCTTCGCTCAGTATGGAGATCACTGGAGGCAAATGAGAAAAATATGCGTCTTAGAATTGCTGACAGTCAGAAGAATCGAGAGCTTCAAGCATGTGCGGCAAGAAGAGGCGTCTTCTATGATCCGCTCAATCTGGGAGGAGAGCGAGAGCGGAAGATCGGGCGTGAATGTGAGCAAGGCCATCTCTATTCTTACTTCCACTGTAATTTGGCGAATACTAGTGAGGAGGACACTTAGTGACGATGAATTGGATGGTGATTTCAAAGGTTTTCACGATCTTTTATTAGAGGTGACAACCACGACGGGAGCTTTTGATATTGGAGGCTTCATTCCATATTGGATTGCCTTGATTTACAAGGTATCAAGCGGCGCATGAAGAAAACCCATAAAACTTTCGATGAATTCGCTGACAAGATAGTAGACGACCATGTTGCTCATCGCCTGGCCGGGGGCTCAAATTGCCAGAAAGATGATGAGCCTCATGTTAAAGATTTTGTGGATGTGCTGCTCCAGAAAGCTGAGACCGACACCAAAATCACAAGGGAAACTATCAAAGCTCTTGTTCTTGTAAGTCTCTCGGTTTCCTCGGCAATTTTATTCGTATAATTTTCAATACGTAGATATATTTTAATTAGGTATTTCTCATGTTTTGAAGGGGTCAAATCTCTGTTGGATTTGATCCTTCTTAAGCTATGCAGGACATGTTCGTGGCTGGTATGGAGACGACATCTACTACGTTAGAATGGGCAATGAGTGAGCTCCTCAGACATCCCAATGCATTACAGAGATTGCAGGAAGAAATCAAATCGGTCGTTGGCCAACATCGTAAACTAAAGGAGTCGGATCTGGCAACAGTAAAATACCTCCACTGTGTGGTGAAAGAGACTCTTAGATTATACCCAGCGGTGCCGCTAGCGATTCCTCGTGAATCTGTAGAGGCTGTTACAGTGAGCAGGTAGCATATAGCTAAGAATACAATGGTAATCCTGAACTTGTGGGCTATAGGAAGAGATCCCAATGTGTGGGGGGCTGATGCTTCGAAATTCAAGCCAGAGAGATTCATTGAGAACGAACATATCAATTTAGCAGAACAAATATATTTAAAAAGAATTTAACATATCAATTTAGCAGAACAAATATATTTAAAAAAAAATTAACATATCAATTTAGCAGAACAAATATATTTTAAAAAAATTTAACATATCTTTACAAAATTTTGATCTCTTGTTTACTGCAAATAATTAGACTTTTGATTGAAATTATTTTATTAATTAAATATATATATATTTTTTTATTGTACACAGATTATATAATATAAACATATTAAAAAAATACAACTTTCTAGTTTAAGAAATTGACACTTTAATTTTAACTTTTTATTTAGACTGACACGATTTTAAAAAAAAATTTAGTTTCCATTTAAAAAAAAAACGTTCAAATGTTAAAGCTAAGCATTTGTATCGCCCAGAAGAAGGCTTAATTTATCCTAAGATCAAGGTGTCAAGGTGTCATTTTTCAGGCTATCATCTCTTTAAGGCACTAGACAATACTACATTATTATTTAAGAAATTTCTAGAGAACTTCTCACTGGTCTGAACTGTCATCAGAATTTATTGTGGAGTACCAACTTAATTGCTCTATTATTAATTGTTACTTTGACTATGATTGCCATTACAGAGAAAGAGAGAGACCAGGTTTTATATGACACGTAGAATGACGTTAAGTCTGCTTAGGCCAGGCCTAGCAGCCGACAGTTTTGCGCTGTTTAACCATTCCCATTTGATCAGAAAATCTAAAGCATATAAGGGTATTCAATTTCTCCCTTGGTTTCACACGCTAATTTATGGGTTTCTACTATTAGTATTTAGCTTTGATGGATATTTATCCTTAGTGGACAATTGTTCTTTTAATGATTAGTTTGAATTTAATTTATGATATTAAGTCTGAGCATGATAGACAGTACCAAAGCCACCAACATCCAAGTAGGCATCTAAATAAGTTTCTTTGCATAAAAATTGTACTAATTTCTTTGATTGTGGGGATTTTTCTTTTTAATTATTACAAATTGCTCATTCTATGATCTGCTATTGTGTTTATTTTATATTCGTGTGCGCTAAAGTTTCTCAAGTTGCTAAGCTTACGCTACCATCTACTGTTTCATCTTCTTATCTGTTTACTTCTCGATGCTCCACAAACAACATTCCATCTTGTAAATCATCACCCAATTTATCACGAAGATTATTCTAGTTATTCAAGAAGAAGTATCATTATTCATAAAATGGAGCAAACCTTTGTAAGTGGAAGTTTTTGGGCATACCTAATATGCTGAAGCTAGTTGGGCTTCACCCATTCCTCCCATGTCTTTTCTGTGTAAGGCATTCATAAACATATCTAATAACATAAGGAAGATGTGCAAACAACCTTTTCTGGCAACCTCATGGATCTGTAGTTTCTTCTTCTCATTCTCAAATGGCTGATTTTGTTGGGTACTTGGAGATGATGTGGTGGGCATAACAATCAGCTGCTCAACACCTGTAGAGATCGATATTATGGAACAAGCTTCCATACCAAGGCTGGTATCAACAACTATAATATTATTCTCACCCGAATCCCCTCTTGAAACCTGATCATCAAAGCTATAAATGTTATCTGTTGTTATGGAATGGTTAGGATGAGCTGCTAAAATATCCTTGAATCTTTCTCCCGACCTTTTTCTCATAATTTGAGTCTGTAATTGTCAGCGACCGTGAATAGCTCCTAATATAAAAAAGGATTCCCATTTGTTTGTGCAGAGAAGCATCCATTACAGATCCTAGGATTATGTAATGCCCGTAGATTATCAAGCATTTCCTCCCTTTTCCATGCCCCTTTCAACTTACTCAAACTTACTATTTGATTTCCCGTTGAAAAATCCTTAACTGCATCTGTATCCTTGCCGAGGATCTGCAATGTTGTTTTTCCGGAAACAGCTTGATCTCACACTGGTCATAACTAATGGGCACTCTCACGTCCTTGAATTCTCTGAGGAGCTTAGAGAGATTTTGAAATCCAATATCTTCATTCCTTTCCATGAAAATATGCATTCGAATTGTCAAAACAAATTTCGTTAAATTACCCCTAGTAAAATTTATTTATTGGCATTAAACATGAATGCCAGGAGAGCCCACAATGGGTCCCTGAACATTCATTCATTCTTCACTTCTGGACTTTAGCCTGGATGCACGAATTGGAATGTTAGAGGAGCTCATCTTCATCGTAATAATATGGGATCCGTTGAGCATTTTATTTCTCACAGCCATGACGGACGAGCCCACCATTACCATATGGAAATTTGAAAATTTAAGGTATTTTTCATTCCTTTTGCTTTTATTTTTGCAATCCTATTCTCTCCTTGTCGCCTTAAATTCCAATATCAGTACCGGTCTTCAAATAAGTTAAGTTCAAAGCATCTCCTGAAATCCAAATCAAAGGATCGCACAATCTATTCTCGCAGCTTCCTGTTACAACCTTTTTTTTCGTCTTTTATCTTAGGCAGGATTTTGAAAAAGTGTATGATGCGAAATTCTGAGTTAAACGCAAAAAATGCGAAGGGTAATAGACATTCTCGAGTGGAAAATGGTCATGAGGGTTTTGATAAACGTACGAGAGTGGCGGTCAATGAATATAATAGAAAAGAATTAACCTGGAATCCCTACTAGCTGAAGCCATGAATAGAGAGAAACAAAATGAGTAGATGATGTACGAATAAATGATCATAGGATTTAGCTTAAAATGCTCGAAGTCCAGAAAGGGGTTTTGGAATGGGCCTTGGTTTGGCTTTACAGAGTATGGCTTGGAATCCCAAATTTGGTTCAGCCCCTCAATGGGAAAGACTGAATCTAAATGTGATATTTCTATGCATTACACGGATCAATTTATTTAGGGCAGTTAGTATGATGATTATAATATATAAAATAGAGCATATTGCAGTGATTAACTCAAGTTAGTTGAAAGTAGTTGATCAACTAGAGTCCTTGCTCTCTTTATGTCAATTATCGCAATCCTTCCTTGCACTCTTATTGTCGAAACTCAGGGTTTTTCCGTCTATGAACAGTTTTTATGTTGGGTAAGTTAGAGGACTGTGTAATTGCGTAATCGTTGTCACTTTGATTAAAGTTAAAAATGGAAATTTATAGGATGTCTAGTAGATTTCTGGATTCTTCAGTTTGTGAAGTTAAAATTTTTTTTATGATTAAAATCACATAAAACTAATATACAGAAAACAATAAATAGGTGTAATTTTAGCAACCTCAAACTCACATTAGAGAGAAAATTGCCGACTAATTCTTCAAACTATGAAGAAAGCTTCTGAAGTTGAATGTGCTGTATTGGTTTCAGGAAAACAACCGAACAAAGTTTGTTGGTGTGTCTGCAGGGAGATTGGAAACTAAGCTTCTGAAGTTGAATGTGTTGTATTAGTTTCAGGGAAAAAACCGAATAGAGTTTGTTGGTGTGTCTGTAGGGAGATCGGAAACTAAACCGTGAGAGACTGCGATTTTTTATTTTTATTTTTTAATTTGATTTTTTCTGGCTCTTTCTGGGATTTTTCTTTCAAAGTTAAACAATATTTGGAATAAAAGGGCCTTGCACAAAATAAAATTCTTCGAGGGTTGACATCATTACTGATCTATATTTATCTTGGGATGCTCTTCCTTGGATATTTATGATTTTCATGGTGTTTTGACATAGTAAATCAATTTCCAATGATCAATGTTGGAATTGGATAAAATGTTGTCCCTAACATACATGATGGCTTTAAATGAATGTGGAAAAACAACATCTTACTAGAATTTATCAAAAAAATAAGTCCTACTTGAACTTGTATCATTCGTCCAGTGAAGGGTTTGTGAGAGGTTGAACTACTTTTTATGCTTGTGAAAGGAAAAATGAACTTATTACAGGTTGTTTATTTTAGATGAAATGTACTTTTGTTTTTGTTTGAGTTGTGATCCAAAAAGGCATAAGAGGAATGACAAACTTTGGGATATTAGGTCTCAATGACTGTGATAGATTAAAAGAAGACTACAATTTCACGTCTTGAAAGTGCAAGTTGCATATGGTTATGGACTCAGATTGATCTTTGGAGCATAATCTAGGAAAAAGTAGCAATTTTTTTTATCCTCAACTATTATTTGTGTAAGAAGAGAGGGTTGCTAAGACAAAAAATATTGTTTTGGATGCTACAGCTTTACTATCCTCCCAACCACCCCAAGCATTAAAGGCTCTTGGATTAGACTACATTGGGAAAATGAATAAATCAATCCAAGATCCCATCTTTTGTTCTGCATATAATAATAGGGAAATAAAAAAGGACACATAAAATTAAATAATCAAATTATAGGCCAACTGATTATTCAAGAAAAAAATAAATAGCCAGCAGATTTAAGTAAAAAATAATAAAAGTCCGCAGTTGAACTCACTTGTTATTTATTAGATAATTGAACTGATATCAAGTGCAAAAAAGACCTCCTTCAACAAGTGTTTCTATTGGGAAAAAACTTCTCTTCATAGCTAGCCACAAAACTAGTGATAATGTTGGGGATATTCCCACCACTTAACTCTCGTTAAATTATGCTAATGCTAATTGCAATTTTAACATGGGTGGAACATTTGAATACTTAAACTTTTAGATCATGCTTTCAAGATGCATTATGAATTGTAACGCTATAATGTTAAAAGTGTGAATGGGGCACGGTCCACTATGTTTGAAACCTTCACTTCTATAACCAATTCAATTAGCATTATCATTTATTATCATTTTCATAGGAAGAATCTCAACGAGGTGGAACTTGATCAAATAAATTATAAGCATCAATAGGTAGGGGTAGGCCCCTACCTATTGATGGACTAGCTATCTTGGGTGGGGTAGGCATCTACATAGCACCTTGTACATTTAGCACTTCATACATGGAGCATCTTAAGGGTATATATTAGTGTTCTCAAGTGGGATGTTTTTTTTTGCTAGGAGTATATAAATATCAAATCTATCATAAGCTTGAGTGGAACAATGGAATAACTCAATGAAATGTTCTTCCCAAAATATAGATTTCAAAATAAAATGGTAAGACTAATTACGGTCTTAATTTTTTTTGGCAGAATAAACATTTAGAAGATAAAGCATACAAATGAGTGGATATTTATCTCACAGAAACCAGATCAATGTATCAAGAATTTTGAATCTATAGGTAAGAAGAATAAACATTGTTAGGACATTCAATGTATGAATAAATCTAGATATTCTAATGAATAAAATGTATACTGACCCATCAAGAATTTAGTAGAAAAACAATATTTATTTGAGATGATTTAATGTATTTCTTTCCAATCATCCGCAAGTCATGGAAAAACATATAAAATATCGAACACAATAAGGTTATACGAAAAGACTTCAAGATTTTACTATAAAGCTTAAACATAAGACAAAATAGTTCTGAAAAGCTTAAACATAAGACAAAATAGTTCTGAAAAGTCGTGGATTTAACATAAAGTCAGTTTACATAGAGGTTTAAAAACTGATACAACAGAGAGGGTGAACTTAAAATATTTGCAATTTACAACTCATGCTTACATCCAAAGTCTTCCAAGGAATTTCCTTTGATTGTCGTTATTATAGAGAAACCCTTTAATGCTAATTTTTTTTACCCCTCCTTCAGAATCTGTTTTTTATTTATACTTTATTTTCTTAATAACCATCACCTTTATTAGCGGAGAATCTGTTTTTGTATTTATACTTTATTTTCTTAATAACCATCACCTTTATTAGCGGGGATAGTGATTCTAATTATAAAATTTATTTTTTCTTTGAAGATCAAGTTTCTCAATCAAGTTTTATGTGTGTTAACGACTATTATTGAATGCAAATTTTTTATCAACGCATCTAGGTCGTTCGTTGGGATCCTTCCATATTATTTCACTAGAATGTACAAATGCACATATGGACGAGATCTAATGGCCCTTATTCTTTAATTTTCTTAGTTATTACTTTGGATTTTAAAAAATATCTCTGCCACCATGATCAATTTTTTAATTTTTTTTTTCAACAATAATTTGTTACAACAATGAAGATGATTGAAAGTTTATAAGCATAAGTACGAAATCAAAGTGAACTTCCAAAACTACTTCAGAATAAAGTCCCCAAGTCTAATGATGCACTAAGGCATAGGAATTCTGAATACTATCATAGGTTGATGACCAAACTAAAGCTATAGATGCAAGCAAGTCGTAAGGAATTTTTACCCAACCCTTCCCAAGACTAATTTTGGGAACATTTTGGGTCAAGTTTGAGCTTTGTAACAACAAGAATCAAATTCTAGTTTTCACAATAAATTCATGATTTCTTCATATCCAAGCAACATCTACACTCTTTAACCTCTTATGCAACAATAAACATCAACATTTCACAATTTTTGGTAGTAGGGCTAGTGCAAGCTAATGCTGGTCACTTATGACGCGTTCGTTGCAATGGACTTCTGGAAAAATAGAAATCTGAATGTCAAAAGGCAATATTAGAGCTACCTACACAACATTTTGGAATACTGTGTAAGAATATGAAACGTGGACAATCGGATTACCTTCCGGAATATATAACTTTTATTTATGGAAACTAAGCATAAATCCCCAAAAAATAGGTTCTTCTAAGGTTGGTATGTTATATTTTTCCACAAAAATAATGAATATGTTTGCGTTGTTCCACTCGTTTGGTATGCAAATAGTGGAATTTTGTGAAAAAATTATATAGAGTTGTAGATAACAGGTGTGTCTAGTGCAGTGTTATTTTTCCATATTTATTTATGTTAGATTCTTTATTTTTCAAATTAAGGAAGACAGTGACGCCCTAAAATGACTAGGTCGAGCATTGGTCCATCGCATCTTGGTCTTAACATAGTCAATGAATGATTTTTTTTTTTAGTATGTAGGTCTTTGTGTCTTCTTGTGCAGCTTTTTTCCTGTTTTTTAAATAGGTGAGGAAATCAAAAGTTATAGCCGAAGCAAATAGACTACCTTTTGTGTTAGATTGATGTTAGTCCATTTAAAATTAAATAAAAAATAGAAAAAGATAATAGATTTAAATAAAAAGTACATATTCAAAATCTATAGACAAAGTTACACAAGTGTGTCGATTTTCATTAACAATAGACAAGCGTGGCATATGGAAAACCATGCACGAAATAGGAGAAGTGGTACAAAAAAAGTTTTTATGTCATAAGACAGTCCAAACCACTTGGTTGGGCAACCTGAACCTAAAACAAAAGCAACCAAGTCATCCACCACGTTGGTTGGAAAAAAGGTGCTGCCAAAATTCTAAATTTAAATCATGCGCACGCGTAGTTTAAAACATAACGCACATGCACTAAAAGCGCGATCGCACTCTATGGGTGCACATGCACTAAAAGCACGTTTACGCTACTTTGTGCGCGCACACATTTGTTAAGTAAACACTTTGTTTTAATTTTATTTTCAAGCATTTGCAATGGAATGATGATGATGAGGAGGAGGAGGATAACAATGATGATCAAAAGAGGATAATGAATATGATGATGAGGA
>LPNX010717243.1:27500-142789 GCA_001517045.1 Pseudotsuga menziesii
GTAACAGAGCAAGAAAAACTAGAAGGAATATGCCCATTGAAAAGGAAAATGAGGTAAGAGAAAAGGCCAGGTTGGAAATGGAGAGAGTGAGACATGGTCCATACATTTCCACTGATACTATGACCGATCCGAACAGAGTTGATGACATAACATCCTCTACTTCAGAACCATGGGTGAAGCGATTGCGTCTAATGGACCCAACTCAAGTTCCAACATCAACACAGTCTCCAGCCAACAATCCATCAATGAGCCATGTTGAAGCTATTGAAGACATAGGTGTATTGAGAGACACTGAGTATCAAGCGTTGGACCTAGGAGCAATGATTAATTTGCAATATCTTCTAGAAGACCACAACCATGTCGAGCACACTCCAAATATGGACTAACATGTGAATGATTCACCACAACAAAGAAGCCCTGGGATCCGTAGCTCATGTCCACCTTCCCTACCTCGGATGTCTACTACAAGAAAAAAGACTCCTAGATGTATCCATGTGGATGAAAGTTGTTTGTGAGGCCTTGAAGGTAAGTTTGAAAAATGCACTATCGATTGGCAATGTAACAAATTAATGAAGGAATATTTTGAATCCAAAGGCGATGCAGGTAAATGTCAATTATTACTATGTTTGTTAAAGTCAAATTGTTTAGTTGTTATTAGGAGAATTTTGGGCATAAAGATGGTTAGAAGTTCAGAGGTTAACAATCATATTGTTAGAAATTTCCAATCTGCTTTTAATGCAATTGGGAAGACGTCCCGTATTAAATATCTTTGTGCATCTCATCGTGTGTTATCAGAATCAGTTGTAAGCAAGTCCACACAGCAATGTTGCCTCCTTTCACACACTTCTGAGATACTTAAATTAAATTAAAAAACTGTTCAGAAGTACTCTATTATAAGAGAAAATATGCAGACTCTAGGTGGAAAATATTGTTGGGATTTTGTTGGAAGGTTGCCTTCTCGAGATATGAAGCTAATTGATGCTGTTAAGGAATTAGTACAAATGTTCTGGCATGATCACACTAGACCTTCATCTAATAAAAGAGATGTGCTAAAGCTGAGAAAAGGTTCTACTGAACGTGAACCCTACGTCAAACACTTCCTTGACACAACACAGACTGAACTCTATGACATATTAAAAAATGAGCACACACAATTGAACCTAGGCCAAAGGTCCTTTGAGAAATGTAAACCCTGATACATTCGTATATGCATTGATCGAAACACATGCTGTTGTAGATACCATGTAGAATATGAATATTTTTATGACATGTATAAACATATATTTTGTGATTTTCATACTAACCTTGAGTAGGGATGCAATGAATCTGTAATACCACTGAATGCATCGAGATATTTTATCGTTCGCATCATGTGTCCAAGGCATGAAGGAAAAAAATACTTGTAAAATCATGTCTATATGGGAATTGTTCTAGGTGCAGTGGGTTCGCTCTTTTGAACTGTTGCATTCATGGAAGTGATGAGCATAAATTTGGCAATATGAGCATGGAGATGCAGAGCTTCAAGTATGTAACCGATCAATCAGATAGTATGAAGGAAAGTAAAAAGATTGCACTGGTGAAATCACAGGTGCAAATGATTATTGCATGTTTTTCCTTTTACATGTTTAGTTTCTACATATACATTCTTTAAAGGTCACATTCTAATACGACCCTTGTTTTCATGGCAACAGGTATGGGTATGTGATTTTTTGATGGAGTTCTACAAGAAAATCGAGCAGTATGTTCAACATGTGCATGTAGTGCGATGGCATGATGAGCAGTACATAAAATGTAGGGATAGCTCACGGATAGATTTCCCATTGGGACCATATTTTCAATTGTGGATTTTGCAGAAAACTACACCCTTCAACCACAAAATGAAATTCAGAGTCAATACTACCATTCCGACCAAGTCAGTATCATGGTACATATTACGTATAGGCATGGCCCTAAGAGCAACATTAACAACAGGATAATGCAGAAGGAGAATTTTTTTTACATTAGTGATGACATATGCCACGATTTACATTATGTGCAACACTGTTTTCAAATTTTCTATGATCAGCTAAAGGAGGGAGATATGCAGATGGATCAACATTGGGTATGGTCAGATGGTTCTGCAGGCCAGTTCAAAAATTCCTGAGTCTTCCAATGGATGAGTATGTTACATAAGACTTATAATGTGCCACATATATAGAACTACTTTGAGGCTGAGCACGGAAAAGGTGAGCATGACGGGGCCAGTGCATGCATCAATATTGCACTACGAAGGGAGGAGATGAGGTTTACCACAAACCCCCATATACAAGATGTAGAATCCATAGTTAAATGGTGCTCTGTTACAATGTCAGACCGAACTAAAGTGGTAGGAAGGCCAGTTAGGAATTTTTTGTATGTGGTTGACATAGATCGATCATGTTCCTATAGTTGCGGCACATTACAAGGAACACATGGATTTCATTAGGTTCGAAGCTCAAACAACCCCCTATTTGAAATATGGACGCAAAAAATTGCTTTCTTCTGCAACCCTTGTAGCAGTGGTGAATGGAATGAATGTGAATGTATGGATTGGGTTGATGAGTGGGATCGTGTGTCACTTGCAAAAGACCCACATGTATTCGGTGAAACAACCCACTTAGAGGAGGGTCAGTTAGTGATTTCGACAGACTACAACCATATCTCAGATCTTGTACAACCAGGACACATATATATAGTTGTTGCTCTGAAAGACAATGAATGGGGCACAGATTATTGGTCGGCACAATGCATTCGAGGTAAGAAAATACTGAATGGATCATTGATTGATGATGAAGGAAATGAATTTCCTATTGGCTTGATGGTGGTTGAGGGTGAATATCTTACATTAGATGGGAAATCAAGAATAACTAGTGGGCATGTATTCATAGATTACAGACCAGGTTCTGTGGTCTATCACTTCACAAACTTGATTATTGGCGTGAACATCCATCTACAAACAATGTCAACAAAGAACTCAACCAATGTACATTACTTATTTCCTCATTCAGAGAACGAGAGATTGATGGAGGCAATTAGCAACATAGAGGATCTAGCTGGCTATATTGAATGAGATTTGGTAATTGTGCTTACACTCCACTTGGATGCCAGCTCCATGAGTGATTGAAATGGACAGCTACTATTAAAAGACAAGACAATCATGATAACTTACTCCTCTTTCTATGTGAACTCTGCAAAATCCTTTCCCTTTCCATCTATAAGTATTTATACATGCTATATATTCGGACATGACATCGATATATATGGAAAGGGAAAGGATTTTGCAGAGTTCACATAGAAAACAGAGTAATTTATCATGATCGTCTTGTCTTTTAATAGTAGCTGTTAATTTCAACCACTCATGGAACTAGCATCCATATTTTGACATGTTAGCTTGCACAAGCACATGATTCTCTACATTTGACTATTTTGAATAGAAACAAATGACTATTTTCTCCATCCCTTTCACACTACTTCTTGTTAGCCACTAAATCTATGCAAGAATACAAATTTTCATCATTTCCATTCTCAATTCCTTTTGTTCTTTTTAATTAGAGATTGAATTATTTGAATGTAACTTTCAAGTGAAAATGTTTGATGCAAGTATCTTCAATAGACACCCTTCACTGGTTTAATATTTCACCCATGTTTCTCTTACCTTTGCTACAGGAGTTTAAACATCATGTCCTTCATAGGTTTGCTAACTCTACACTTTATATTCTTCTCTACATGTCCTTCCTGGTAAACCACTATCTTTTCAACTTTCTCCCCAATTTGTGTTGCATCAGGATTCTAATCAAAAAATAATTGCTCTAATATTGTGAAATGGTATTTGAATTGTGCATTATGCTTTCATGTCTAAATTTTAATTGCTATTCTAGTAAGTTTTTATCCTTCTTCTATTTGATTCAATGATTAGAATTGAATGAGAAAGAAGAAGGTATAACACAGAGCAAGGTCAAAGAGTTGTTCATGTTTAAGAGATACAATTTCTATATAATTTCTTCTATCCTTTTTTGGAGAAATATAGTTCATGCCCAATATTTGTTGTGTTGGACCCAAAGCCTTCATTGAAAATTGACTTCCCAAGCCCTTATTCAACCTTTTAATAATTCTCTTACCATGCCCAACAATTAGCATGTCATCTTGGATCAAGAGTGACCAAGTGTCCCTGAACGATATTTTCATGTGACTTGCAGCTCAGCATAACTTGGAAACCGGACGTTGGATCGATGAGTCGTCAAATTTGTTGGTCTCATAGCATGCCATTACCTCTAGAGGGCCCTCTCCACCACATTTTCATGGCTCAGTGACTCCACTGTGCATCGGTTTCGTAACCTAGGGTTCTGCTCAGTTTCCTTCAATGCAACGTGGGTCAAATATGAAAAACCCTCCTCCGTTCCAGTCTTGGTAGTGTTCCCATGTCGGTATTGGCCATACACACCTGTTGGATCTAACAACATTCAATATTGTTGCTCCATTTGGTTTTTCTCTCTTGGACCGAGAGTGACCAAGTGTCCCTAAATGACATTTTCATGCGACTTGTATCTCGACATAACTCGGAAATTGTAGGTCGGATCGATGAGACGTCGAATCCGTTGGTCTCCTATAATGCCATTACCTCTATAGGGCCCTCTCCACCACATTTTCATGTCCCACTAACTCCACTGTGCATTGGTTTCGTAAACTAGGGTTTTTCTCAGTTTCCTTCAATGCAACCCTCGCATTGGTGGGTCAACTATGAAAAATATCCTCCGTGCCAGTCTTGGTGGTGTTCCCATGTCGTAATTGGCCATACACACATGTTAGAGCCAACATCATGCAATCTTGCTACTCCATTTGTTTTTTCTCTCCTGGACCGAGAGTGACCAAGTGTCCCTGAATGACATTTTCATGCTACTTACAACTCGACATAACTCTGCAAATGGAGGTTGGATTGATGAGCCGTCAACTTTTTTGGTCTCCTGGAATGCCATTACCTCTAGAGGGTCATCTCCACCATGTTTTCATGGTTCAGTGACTTGATTGTGCATCAGTTTCATAAACTAGGGTTTTGTTCAATTTCCTTCAATGTAACTCTCGCATTGGTGGGTCAACTATGAAAAACCCTCCTCCGTGCCAGTATTGGTTGTGTTCCCATGTCATCATTGTCCATACACACATGTCAGAGCCAACAACATGCAATCTTGCTGCTCTGTTTGGTTTTTCGCTCCTCGACCGAGAGTGACCAAGTGTCCCTGAACTACATTTTTATGCGACTTGCAACTCGACATAACTCGGAAAATGGAGGTTGGATCAATGAGACATCGAATTAGTTGGTCTCCTGGAATGCAATTACCTCTAGAAGGCCCTCTCCACCACGTTTTCATGGCCCAATGACTCTACTCTACATCGGTTTCGTAAACTAGGGTTTTTCTCAGTTTCCTTCAATGCAACTCTCGCATTGGTGGGTCAACTTTGAAAAAACCTCCTCCGTGATAGTCTTGGTGGTGTTCCCATGTTGGTATTGGCCATACACACCTATAAGAGCCAATGACATGCAATCTTGCTGCTCCATTTGGTTTTTTGCTGTCGGACCGAGAGTGACCAAGCACTGTCCCTAAATGACATTTTCATGCGACTTGCAACTAGACATAAATTGGCAACTAGAGGTCGGATCAACGAGCCGTAGATTCCTTTGGTCCCCTAGCATTCCATTACCTCTAGAGGGACCTCTCCACCATGGTTGCATGGCCCAATGACTCCACTATGCATTGGTTTCATAAACTAGGGTTTTTCTCAGTAGATTTATTGATGTTGTAGTTTGTTGTAATAAGAGGTTCTATATATGTTATATGCTTGGAAAGAGTGCCCTAAAGGGATGTATCTTCATATTGTTAGTGTACACTTGGACTAGATTTTATTTTTTTGGGTTTCCTTGTGATATTAGGATGAAGATAAGTGCAATATTGGACCATAGTGACCACCTTCACACACATCTTGAGGAGAACAAATGAGCATAGTAACCACCTTGGAAGACATATTGAGGATAAGCATTGGAGCATTGTAACCACCTCTGACACATATGTCAAGGAGCATTGGGAACAAGAAGATGTGGTACACAACTAGTGGACGAATGCATTACATGATGAAACTTGGATATGCATGAGGACACTAGGGTTTATATATGTAAGCAAAATTTGGAGAAGGAGATATAATACTAGAGGAATTGATGGTTGTCTTGCAGAATCTATAGCTCTTGGTGTCAAGGCAAAGGAGGTAGAATTAGGGTTCCAACCCTGTAGAAGATACAAAGAAAAGAGCTAATGCCTTTGGTGAGATTGCAGTCTTATTCTTGTGTGATACATGGAGGTTAGGGAAAGACCATGGAAAACATAACTTGATACGTCTCAAGCTTCTTTTGATTCCTTGCTTAGAAGAAGATTTTTTTAAGTTTAGTTGATTTTCCATGGAGGTATTGGTTCTTGTTTTGATGCAATAGACAAAGACCCAGGGTTTGAGGAATCATCCTAGGATAGACATGTTGACGTCGAAACTGGTGCTAGACTTGTCTGAAATGCCATGTGCTTCTATGATGAAAGATAATTCGGGTTTATAAACCCTAACGAGGAAAACAATTATAGTGTGGATACCTTAATGCATGCTAGGGTTTCATGAACTACAATCTCATTGAGACTTGCATACTAGGGTTTCATGAACTACAATTTCATACTAGGGTTTCATGAACTATAATTGCATGTTATAACTAGGGTTGAGAAGTTATGAGATGAAACACATGTACATGTAGAAATTGAAAACCAACTAGGGTTTTGTGAATTACAATTTCATGCTATAACTAGGGTTGAGAAGTTATGAGATGCAACTAGGGTTTTGTGACCTCTTTAAAAGCTATGAGATGGAAGTAGAAACACATGTACATGTACAAATTGAAAACCAACTAGGGTTTTGTGAATTACAATTGCATGCTATAACTATTGTTGAGAAGTTATGAGATGGAACTAGGGTTTTGTGACCTCTTTAAAAGCTATGAGATGGAAGTAGAAACACATGTACATGTACAAATCCAAAACCAACTAGGGTTTCATGAACTACAAATTGCATGCTATAACTAGGGTTGAGAAGTTATGAGATGGAAATATGGATTTATGAACTCTTTACAAGTTATGAGATAGAAATATGGATTTATGAGCTCTTTACAAGTTATGAGATGGAAAAGAAAAATACACCTATGGTTTCATGAACTACCGTTGCATGCTAGGGTTTCATGAACTACAATCTCGTTGAGACTTTCATACTAGGGTTTCATGAACTACAATCTCGTTGAGACTTTCATACTAGGGTTTCACGAACTACAATTGTGTGCTATAGTTTCATGATATACAATTGCACGCTATAGGTAGGGTTGAGAAGTTATGGGATGGAAGTAGGGTTTTATGAGCTCTTTACAAGTTATGAGATGGAAAAGAGAAACACACCTACATTTTCATGAACTACCATTGCATTCTAGGGTTTCATGAACTAAAATCACGTTGATACTTTCATACTAGGCTTTCATGAACTACAATTGCATGCTATAGTTTCATGATCTACAATTGAACGCTATAGCTAGGGTTGAGAAGTCACTGAGATGGAAGTAGGGTTTTATGACCTCTTTACAAGTTATGTGATGGAACTAGAATGGTATGGTATGTTATATGTTAGTATGGTATGGTATGGCATGTTAGTACATGATATGATGTTAGTATCATATGGTATTGTAGGGTATGTACTATGATGTTAGTATTGTAGGGTATGGTATGGTATGGTATGTTAGAATGGTATGATGTTAGTATGTTATGTTATGGTATGGTATATTAGTTGGTAGGGTTTCATGAACTACAATTGCATGCTATAACTTGGGTTGAAAATGGCCCTCCCCCTCATGTTTTCATGGCCCATTGTGTCTAGATATCACTAAGAAAGCACATGTTGCAGCATTATATTATTCATTTACTAGAATATAAGCCAACAACCTGTATAATAAGACTAGGGTTCACATGTTGAGACATGGAACTACAAACTAGGGTTTTATGAACTCTTTAGGTTTGAATATCAAATTAGAATGGTTAGTATCATTTAAGTAGAAACCAAAAGGCCATATAGACCTAGGCTACACTTACAAATTGAAAACCAACTAGGGTTTCATGAACTACAAATTGCATATTATAACTAGGGTTCACAAGTTATGAGATGGAACTATGGTTTAATGACCTCTTTAGGTATATATCATTAGATTGGTTAGTTTAATTTAAGTAAAAACCAAAAGGCCCTATACCTAGGATATGCACATACATGAAATAATTTTATTGGGATTAATATGAACTACTTACTATTTCATATGTTCATAAATGCAAATACCAATGTGTGCAAATGCTAGGAACAATACTCAAATTATCAAATTGTTACAATTGAATTAAACCCTAGGTTATGAATTCAATTTCCTTTTTATCCTAAACCCTAGCTAACACTATTGTAACTGATGAATAGTTACATGCTAGACTTGCCTAAAGTGCTAACCCTAGCTAGAATTGCCTTAAATGCCATGTGCTTCTATGTTGAAATATGATTAGGGTTTATAAACCCTAACGACGAAAACATTTATAGTGTGGAGATTTGAATTTTAGCTTGTATTATCTTTATGATTGGGTAGCATTGGTTATGCATGCTATTTTGAGATAATTTTGGGTTGAATTTGTTAAGTAAAATTTAATGGTGTTTATTTTGTTAGATATCCTAAGTGCAGACCTTTGGATAGGTCATCATGCACTTATGTAGGACATAAACATGATGACTAAGGAAAATCCTCTGAAATAAAAGAAACTTGATAGCTAAAACGACCCTTCAAAAAATGATTGTACACCCAAAGAGAACATGTCGCTATCAAAGGAAGGATCAATAGGGATGACAAGATAGGAAGTGAGTGGGTAAGATAGGAAGGAAAGCAAGTGACCTTAGGCTATGATAGGTGGCTAAGAAGGCTATTAGGGCTGCCCTAAATAGGATATTACCTGTCAGGGTTCCCTCATTGATTATAAATCCTAGGTTATGCATGCTAACCTTTAAACTTCAGTTAGGGTTAGGGTTTCCTCATTGATTCTAAACCCTAGGTTATGTATGCTAACCCTTAAATCGTTAAAATTGCAAAAAGTACAAGAGCTCGTTAAAATTGCAAGTTCTCAATAGATCGTTATAGAAGACACATATTCATGAACTTGTTTCATTTTTTATTTGTTAAGGAAGACCAATTTTTATGGGATGTTTTCATTTCAATTATGCATGTGGTTGAAGCATGTTAGTGGTGTTGATGGGACGTTATCATCATATCGTACAAATTCAACCTCTCTTGCAACCGACATAAAAGTATTTCCAGCCAAGCATTTGGCATTATGATAGTCCTATATTTCACTTTTTAGCTTGTCAAGACAAAGGTACAATATTTTTAAGTAAACATTAGTGATAAACAATTTTATAAGTGACAAGTTTCCAACGCAATGGGACTGTTAAACCAAATCAAATTTCCAGTCAAGTAAAATGTCTTATGACAGTCCAAGATGTAATTTCCAGTTAAGTAAAATGTCTTATGACAGTCGAATATGTAATTTATAGTCAAGTAGGAATGATAAGAAGTATATTCACTTGGCTTTTGATGACACAATTACTTGCAAGAAATCCAAGGACTTTTCTAGTATTTTTCCAAGTTATGGATGTTTATATACCACTGTCAAATTTGTTTAAGTATGGCTGGGAATGATTGGTTATATACAGTCCCTTTAGGGTGTCATTGTGCCACTTTAAATTGGGTTATGGAAAAATTTGAGGTGAGGCGTTAGTGAGTGGGTAAGATAGGAAGGAAGGAAGTGACCTTAGGATATGATAGGTGGGTAATAAGGCTATTAGGGCTTCCCTAAATAGGATATTACAATGAATACATTAGGGAATATTAGGATGTGTTAGTGGTGTTCTAGGGCTGTCCAAAATGGATATTACAGTCAGAGATATAGGGAGGGTCATGGGGGTATAAGTAGTGTGGAAATGAAAGGAATAATCCTTGATTTAGAGAGAGGGAAAGGTAGGACTCTAGGGCAAGGGTCTTAGCAATGTTTAGGATAGAATAAAATGGTGTAGGTGTGTCTTATGGCTGCCTAATATGTAGTATTATAGTCTAGTTTGATAGATAGTCCTAGGGTTAGTCAAGGATAGAAAATGGAGTAGAAGGACAAAGGTTAGAGTTACTATGTAAATACCAAAGGTAGACAAGTGCTTTCTATTGCAATTTGGACAATGAATAAGACTATATTTTTATGCATTTGTGTATTTTTTTGTTAACTAACCTACAGTGTTAAATTTATTATGCATTTTATTGTGAACATACATACTTTATTGCTTCGTCAACAATAAGTATTGGAAGTGCGTCAATTGTAAACTACTACTGTAACGAAGTACAAAATGATATATTAATATAATAAATTTCCAATCATATACAAAATATGGCAACTCATGCCGTATACAAAATATGGCAACTCGTGCCCTATACAAAATATGGAAACTCATGCCCTATACAAAATATGGTAACTCGTGCCAAAATGCCACATCATGGCTACTATACATAGGAGGCTCTCTCAATCCTCATTCCCACCCTCGAGCTCCCAGGTCCAACTCCAAAATCGATCTTCCTCTTCTTCGAGCTAGAGGAAGCTCGGTTCTTTCAGCTCCTTCGACCCCCTCCCCTTTGGCTCTGAAATGACAACAATCAAATGTCAACTCCTACAAGAAACTATACAAGTATAAAAAACAAATTAAATATCAAAATTACGCTTTCAAATTTTAAATAGCTCACCTGAGATGAGACCGTAAGTGGTGAGCGGGCTACCCTCCTCCATGATCCAAGTCTCTCGGCAATGCCACCATGCAACATTTAAACAGTAAGATAACTTATACAATTTAATACTATGTTAATTTTCGTTAATATTGAATGAGATTTTCATAAGCTAATCAATCTCACCGTGAACACAACAGGCTGGTCCTGGGGGCTGGTAGGTGGAGCAATCGACTACTCCTTAGGGGTGGCATGTGGAGCAGTGGGCTGTACAACATGCTCTGATGCTAGGGTGGATGGAATAGTGGAGGATGTAGCCACATCGATGTTGGCTACAACACTAGGGGGCATGGTGGGAGAGGGCATGGATTGGAGTGGGCAAACTGGTGATGTACGGCGATAAACACCAACTGGCTGTAGAATAGAATGGGCCACCCTGGAAGAGGAAACGAGGGTTGTGGGGCAATATGGAGGAGGGGAATGAGGTCTGGGATGGGGTGGAGGGATGGGTGAATGTGGATGGACAATGTAATGTGGTCAGAGGGGGGAGAGTGAAAACATGGGAAACTGCAAGGGAGCAGGTGGATGGGTGGGGAGGGAGGGGGCAGCTGGATGGAACTATGGTGGTGGGTGGGAGGCAAGGGATGGATGGAACTAGGTGGGGAGGGATGCAGGAAAGGGACATGTATGCCAGGGGATACATTGACATATATGGTGGGAAAAAGGTAGTCGGTGGAGAGATAGTGACACCGACGTGCCTATGTAGTGGGACCTGCATACATATTCATGGCATTGTGTATTAGTACATAAAAAATATAACTATATGAATCTAAGCCATCAAAACTAAAATTAAATTTATACTTTATTACAAGGTACCTGCTCACGAAGGGATTTGCTGATCCCTGGTGGGGATGGCTAGTCACTCAATCTTGTGGACACCTGTTCATTTGCACAAAAATATTTAGATTCAATTAGTAAATATTAACTAAATATGGGCTGACAATTTAAATAAATACGTGATGATTGACAAGAACTAATTTAGTGATACAATAGAAGTCACAAATCAATCAAGCGTCATAAAATCAATGATATTATGGCAATAATAACAGTCCCAAACTTGCATAATAATTTTTCTTTTAAATTATGATTTTGAGGGATGTTACATTTTTCTCTATTTTAGAGAATATCCACAATGTTTATGGGCTTACTCCTTATACTTTCTCGTCGATCCTTGAGATGATATTCAAAAATTATATGCTTGACTTATGCAATATCAAAGGATGGATGGTTTGTAGGGTAAGTGTTTGTCATATTTTCCCTAACTATATATTTGAAAATTGTATCCATTATTGATGCTAAAGTTTCCTTATATACGAATTAGTTGACTAGTTAGCCCTAGTAAACCTTGCTTATGCTTCATTTCCTTTCTAGTCTAGAGAGTTGACATGGCTTTGAGTTCTATTCTCCTCCTATTTCAAACCTAATTTTTTAAGGTATCCTAATTGAGAATACCCTTCTTAGTACATTTTCCTCTAAGTTTCTATTATAGGTAGCATACTGAGCAGATAATGGTTATTTTCACATATTCAATTATTGACAATACAACTAAGACCCAATTCATTAATTTCCAATTTAATTATCTAACCCATCATCTTAGTGCATCTCCATGTAAATGTTTTCCATGTAAGTTTTTTCTAGGTCCCTCATTTTTTCACCAATGTCAAACATACTCCCTAGCTTGTTACCAATTAAGGTAAGAGAAAATTTCATCCATTTTTGAAGGAATTGAATGAATTTTAAGATAGTGTGGTAGAATAATTTTTTTTCTCTCATGACCTTGTTAGAAAAATAGGATTGCGGAGCAATAACAATAAAAAATAAACATGATGCAAATATTAAAACAAATTATAAGAGACACATATCTCGAATGACAAGATTAACTACTAACATTAAATTTAATTACCGAAAGAAAACTACGTGTGTGTCTAGTGTTGTGATGTCCTTTGCAGCTGCCATGGCTCCATCTAGGTTGAAGGAACCAATGTCCTCCCACCCTTGTGTTGGAAACTCAGCACTGAATAGTTGTACATTCAAAAAAATCAAGTCATCAACATCTGATTCTAAGTTAAATTTATTGGAAATTATGACATTAAATAAAAAAATGACTAACCTAGTGTAGGTAGCTCTCTGTTCCATGCTCCTGCGTGGAAACCTGGCATGGATTCCCATAATAAGAATAACGATGTGGCACTGGTCTCGTTGATCTAGATGGATCCACCTGGCTACCACCTCTATCTTCTCTCCCTCGCCCACCACCAGTTGACTGTGCAGAAGTGTGTTTCTCGGGAGGGGGGGGGGGGTCTCCTGCTTGCTCTCCGAGGATATATCCACAAATGCGGTATTCTTGATAAGGTGTCATGTGGCACATCTGATGGACTCATGGATCTCATCTAGCCCGTTACCTAACCCATGGGGTTGAGGAGGTCGATTTGTCTCTCTCTTAGGTGCAACAAGTCCTCTGAGTGGGTTCCAGTGGGCATGATGTTGATCTTGGGTTGAGCCAAAACCGACGCCCTGGAACTTGATGATGTTGAAGTAGTTCACATGGAACCCTAACACAAACTCATCCCATAGTTTCCTGAGAAAATATCGTGGGACCTCTACATTGTTGCATGGAGGCTTGTCGAATACCATGAACCATCTCTTCCTCCAGTTTTCTCTCCATGGATGGTAATTACACCAGTCCATGCAAACTCCCCTCTTCCTCATAACTAGAGGCTGTCCTGTTCTAGGATCTGTAAATTTTCTCCACAGTTGGGATTTTGTGATATTCAGGTTCTTTATATCCTCTTTGGATATACCAGTGCTATAATGCTCTCTCATTCAAGCCCTATATTCTCTCAAATTGGTTATCTCACTATGGGAAATTTTGATAGATTCTATAATGTTTTGTATTGATGTGGCGATGGAAACCCGAGAGGGTTCCCTTGTGTTCTTCAATTCATCACTCAAAATTCTTAATTGGTTTAAATCCCCGTATAATTCATCTTCGGGGTTTTCTTCTTCATTTAATTCAGGTTTTGGGTCCTCTGTTTGGTTTGTTTCATTCATTTCTTCGGATGGTTCATTGGTATTGGTCATTGTGGTTAGGTAATTTGTAGCTGTAGTATCAAAATTTTCCCATTTCAATTGATTTTCATTTTTTTAAAATTTTTGTATTTTATTCTAAAAACAACAAAAACAATGAAATAAATTTTTTTTTTTGCATTCCTACTCTATTTACCTTGCTCCAGCATCATTTTAGGCGATTTGCACAAGTTAGTTGGGCTCCTTGGGGGTCATTAGCTCCTCCTTGTGCGCTCGCAAGTTGCTAAAAAATAATACGCCCACTGTTTTTTTTAATACACAAGGACGCACGCGTCCCTATTTTCTATCGTGCCCAATACACACGCACATCCAAATGCCGGTGCACGTCCACATACACGTGCACATCCACATGTGCATGCGTGCTCTTATTTCCCATGGTGGCAATCCGTCGTGGAGGCTCTTCACTCCAAAGCGGGAGCACGTGCGCACATCTAAGCAATGCGTGCGTGTTGTTGATTAAGCCCACTCGCGTGCTCCCATTGCATCATAATTGGGTAGTAGCTTCTTTCGGGCGCTCAGTAACGAACAATAATACCATAGTTTTGTGCATGTTAGGGCTATTTTTAGGCATCTTCTAGCGATTGTTTGAGGCAATTTATTGTAGCAGTAGAAACTAGAAAAATTAAGAAGCATACTAAAATGGTTACAAATTCCATTTTTCATACTTGTGCATGTAACAATAGACATTTGGAAGAGGTTAAGTCCAAAGGGGCTTGTAAATGAGGCCATTAAACAAGTCACATATATGTTGAGCACATCGTACTCAACAAGAGTATAATGAAGAACAATGATATTTAGGAAAGGCAAGATGTGAGGAATTAATTGTTTCACTATGTAAACTATATTGGTTACTAACTCATACAGACTGTTGATTAATTTGTACATCTTTATCTATTGTACAATATTACTCTAGCTTTAGTTATATGTTTTTATTGGAACATACTTATTATTTGTATGTTGAGTTTGTTGTCTTAAAAACATGTCATTATTTGTATATATCATTAGAGTTCTATGTCTATCATTTTTTGTATATATCATATTTGAAATAAACATACCAAAATTATGTCAACAAACTAATCACTTCTCCATCAAATTGTGGTGCCCCAATCCATCATTCCAAACATGTGAGGGGGTTGTTGCAAATTTCAAGGCTCTAAATTTCTCCCCTTTGATCATTATAAACTAACACATGCATGTGTAGTGCATGAATGTAAAATGCAATGGAAATTAAAACTCAATCAACATACACATAATGCACAAAGAAACATATTTATAACAAGAAATAGATAAATCTTTCCACATTCATAAACAAAGAGAGTGCTTATATTTTTATAGTGAATATACAAGAAACTGGTTATATAAGAGAAAATTTTCACCCGACCTTAGTTATCCACTATTGATACCACCACTATGTTGGGTATGATCCCACTAAGGTGAACGAAACACTTACAAGCTTCTCTCTCTCTCTACACAAAACCCATTTGTTACAATGATTAGATAAAATTCTCACCTATGATCAATTACAAGAATCTCACTCAACCATCCTATACATAACACTCTCTTATAATACCCCACTAAACACAAGGGATCAATTTCTCTTCCCTTCTCCACAACTCCCTTAGAGAATTTGACCTTTATGTTTATAGTGCTTACCCGTGTGTGCGAAAATAGTCCAACCTACTGTATGTTATTGGATAACCTCTTGTAACATCAATCCATGAATTCCCATGCATCTACGAGGATGAAATAGACAAAGTGTAGAGGTTCTATGTTTCCCATCCTCTATGCTCACCTACAACCATCTCCTTCGCTCTAACAGCTTGTTAATGGAGAGAACATGTAAAACATTGTATCTAGTGTAAAAATATAGATGGAAAATGGGTGATATGCTCCAAAGAAGATGTGTGGATGGTGAAAAGACAATTGAAATTACTTCTAAAAATAGAGTAAATAATATTACAGTATTCATAGAAGTATATGCATCCCATGATTCCATAACTACATCAAGAGACTTTTCCCACCAACCTCACACATGCATTTAATGATTGGATTTAATAAATCAAAATGAGGTAATTATCTCATTTATGATACATGGAGACAAATGGATGAGTTCTAAGTTTGATACTAAGAAATAAAGAAATTGATCTCCCATAGCCCCATTTCCTCTTTCCCTCTAGTGAAAGTATAGCCCCTCTAGAAACCTTTACACAACCATATTGGAACTTATATTATTTTTACATATAATATTTACATATATTTTGAGTTACGATGACAAGCCAACCACATGAAACATATAAACATATTTACATTATACATGCCTAAACATTCAATAGTCAATCCTTAGCCTTTAGCTCCTCACTAGATATCCAGACTCACATATTTACATTATTTACTTTAATACATTCCAAGAGTAAAAAACAGGGGTATTACACAAACATAATAATGCATCAATTTGTGATGAATGACTTTCACACATGCGAAAATTTTATATACAACCTTATATAGTATTTTGTAATTAAATATTTACCTAGAACATAAACTTTTGTCTTGGTGTATATTTTTTCAAAATTGGCAAGTGGTAAAATATCCTTATGAGTATTTTGGTTGGTTTATTCCAAGTAACAAAAGTTTGTGATGATAATTATGTATTAAATGATCAATAAATTAAGAGTAATGAAATACTATGGGAAGCTGAAGGAAAGCAATTTCATCCAATCCTCATACTATGTTATCCCATTCAGCATCTTTATCCCAAATGTAAACATAAAAGTTTGATTTTGTGTAAGATTCAAAGTATGTATGGGGACATATATATATTTAGGAACACACACATATATTTAAATGCATGACAAGCATGGCCATTCAAAGAGAAAATGAAAATTCCATCAATATTAAAGTGTTATGGGTGAAAACGTGAAGTTGGGTAACATTTTCGTGAGAATCGAGTGCCCGAGCAACATAGCGGACGTTATTCGACTGAATAACTATATTTATTCGGTCGAATAATAGTTTTATTTGGCCAAATAACTATAGTTATTCAGCTGAATAATAGATCCTTTATTCAGTTGAATAAATTTTAACGGTGAACCGTTTAATTTGACGGAAGACATAGTCGGCCAGTAATTTTTACCGGCGTGTCAATGTTTATTCGATAGAACATTTTTTTGACCGAACAATTGTTCGGCCAAATAATTGTTTGGCATAAAAGGTCAACTGCGGCCTCATTTTCACTATTTTTGCCTGTAGTCGATGGTTTCTGCCTGCATGTCACGCCACCCTGTCGTGCTTGTTTCGCCACCCTGTCGTGCTTGTTTCACCACTTGTCCCACCACTTGATTTGTCGCCCGTCGTCCCCACCTCTACCTATAGTCCCGCCACCCTGCCACCCATTTTACACTCTCTCGGTGTGGAAGTCTGTTCGGCATGTAGGTCTGTTCATGGCCTGTTCATGCTCTGCTCTCTTTTTCTAGGTATTTTGTTTGCAATTTTTTTAATAATTTGAACGTTGAACAAGTGATTCATGGCTTGTTGTAGCTAATGGTTTAAATTTGTTTTTCGTCATTTTTTTTTTATTATATAGTTTTTTTTTTTATCTTAAAGTTTGCATATGTTAATTAGTAGTGTATAGTTCTTTTAATTTTAATTCTAGTTCATAGGTATTATAAGTTGATCAACTCTATCCATGGACAGAGCATTTGGACAGACAGAGTTGATCAACTCTGTCCATTTGGACATAGTTGAAATGGACAGAGTTGATGAACTCTGTCCAAATGGACAGAGTTGATGGACAGAGTTGATCAACTATGTTCACATGGACAGAGTTGAAAAAAATATTATTACACAAAATTCCAAATATTATTGCAATTATTACCAAAATTGAGGTTAGGATCATTCCCATTAATTTTTGTCATAAAAGAATCAGAAATAACCTGTATAATGCTTATTGGTTACAGTTTATACTTACCATTATATTAGGATATTGTAGTTTTTTTCTAATTTTAATTTTATTTCATATGTATTATGAGGAAGATGTTCATTCATGAACTCTGTCCATGCAGAGTTCATAAACTCTGTCCCTGATCACTTTACTTAGCATAAGGGATTTTAGTTGTTTTTATATAAATCATAAACAAAAAAATATTATTATACATAAAATACAAAATATTATCGATTACTTATTGTTTGAACTATGTATTTCTAAAATAAAATACCAAATATTACAAATAACAATTATTATTAAACTGAGTTTAGTATCATTCTCATTAATATATGTCATAAAAGAATACCAAATAACCTATATAATGATTATTAGTTACAATTTATACTTACCATGTTATATTAGGATATTGTACTGATTGATCTGATTATTAAGCCTATAAATAGCCAAAGATCAACTCTGCATTCATAAAAGTAAGATCTGTTTGTGGTTAAGATTTAACATATACAAAGGGTTATAGAAATAATATATATAAAGTAAACTACTTATACCTAATCCCTAAGCTGAATTGATTACAACCTATATTAATATGAAGTAATATGCAAACGCCGATGATTACACTTTTCATAATATAACTTTCTGTACATTGTTGGCAGGTATTGTTCGTCTTTTTGGTGGTTGGTTTGTTTTTATTCCTTCGTTGTTCAAGTTTATTTGTAGATATCGGTCACAGTGTCATTGATATAAAGAAGGGTCATTTATCTTTATTTGTAGATATGGGTTGCAGAGTATTTGGAGTTATAGATATGATTGATCAAATCTATAACTCCAATTACTCCACGACTGATATCTACACATCTACACATCTACACATGAAATTTAGAGGAAGTGGAACTAGTAATGTTTTTACTTGTTTATTCTTCAAGGTATGCACTATTACTCAAATTTATCATTCGATAATTAATGTTTGGAATGTTAAGAATCAATCTAGGGAAATTTTTTTATGATTTTATGGAATAATGATAATATTTGTAGATATAATTTATGTATTAGTTTAGGATTTAAATTAAGATTTATGTTTATAAATTGATTCTTTGACATAAAGAAATGTAACTTTTACCTAATATTTAACAAAATTGGTTTCATTCATTTAAAAAATCAAAAACATAAAGATTGGCACATTAATTTCTCATACACCCAACAATAAATTAGGTATATTCATTTGATAAACTATTAGATAATATTAGGGACATCTAGGTCCTTATTAAAAACTTAGTTGTTTTAGTAGCTAGGTCTTTGAGGCATTAACATGTAGAATTTGAATATGTCATGAGTTGATATGTTAGATAATATCAGGGACTTCTAGGTCCTTATTAAAAACTTAGTTTTTTTTGTAGCTAGGTCTTTGAAGTTGAAGAATTAACATGTGGAATTTAAATATTTTATAGGTTGATATTTGTGTAAATTTGTAGATATCATATCAAATGGAAATAGATAATAAATTAGCTATATTCATTTTAAGAACTATTAGATAATATTAGGGACATCTAGTTTCTTATTATGATCATAGTTTTTTTAGTAGCTAGGTCTTTGAAGTTGATAATTAACATGTAGAATTTGAATATGTGATGAGTTGATATTTGTGTAAACTTGTAGATATCATATCAAATGGAAAGAGAGAAGTCTTTGAGTCAGAAGCATAGGAGGTCATCACATTCTTCGGGAGTTGGTGTCCCAAATGAAAATTGAATATTGTCGACTTCACATCGAGATTCAAGCTTATTGTATAGTTCACATTCATCTGATCATCGACGTAGTGATAGTGATAGAGATGATTCTCCTTTATATTCTATGGGTGAACGTGGATCTCGACCTTCTGTATGAGGGACAAACGTGGATGCAGAGCAAGGTTCGCAAGAGGCTCGTCATCCTACACAGGGTGGCAAAGGTCAATCTAGGATGTAATATGTTCAACTAGCTGAGGGTTTTACACCCATTTCGACCTATCCATCAGATCTACTAGAAGAGCTTCCATGGGAAAGTGATCTTCAACAAACAACCCTTGAAAGTTGTAGAGCTCACTATGACAACCTGCAAAACGATATTTCTAGTTTGGATCTTGCTCCAAAGAACAAATAAAGTATAGAGATGTTTTTTCAATCATTGCAAAATTTCATTGAGGTATATGAAGATATTGGACCAACAACAGACGGTTTTGTTACCTTGATGCAGAGAATAAAGACACAGGTGATGGATCCAGACAAGTGGGCTATTGTGAAGGAGAGAGTGACTAAAGAACATGCCAACTCAATGTTTAACTTCAAAGAAAGCCTAAAGCGTAAAGCATTGAAAGTGTAATATTTTAAGCACCCTGAACTTGCAAAGTTTTTTATATGATCGGTTCCTTGCAGCCTATGGTCTGTTGCCATGGAACGATGAGGTTCCTAATTATTTTGCTAGGTTTTTTTATGCCAATTTTTTTTTAGGAATGAAGCCAGACTATATTGATATTCATTATGAGTTTTATGGAGTTGGAAAGAGGAGGATATACAATCGAAAAGGTTCTCTTAGAGATCCCAGTACTCTTTGACCTCTATCTCAGATATCTCGTCCACCTAGGTTTGTGACTTACAAATCGGATATGGAGCCCACATCACAAGTTGGGATAACTGCAAGGAATAATGTTTTTGAAGGTTTGACTTTGGCATTTGTAGGAGTTGATGTTGGATTGAGTCAAGAGAGGGATCAAGCCACTATTCAGAAAGATTTTGTTTACAAAACAAATGATGAGTTAGATTGTATGGGCATTGAAGATCTAAAGGCCTATGCCAATGTTTGTCATGATATAGCTTCGGATAGAATATCCAATGACATGTCAAGTATAGGAGAGGTTTGTGTACTTTCAATCTATTAACTTTTTTTATTTTTTTTGAATTGTACTTTTTGTTACATTATATCTATGTATGATAAATTATTTTTTGATGTATAGTAATAAATACATTATGTAAATGTTTATTGGTTTCATTTTTCTCGACTGTTAAATGAACATAATTTTAGAGTCTCCACTAGTCAAAATGCTAGAAATGTAGAAGAGCATTTTTGAGAGGTATATTTAATAATTACATATTTATATTAATGTTTTAAAGATATTTTATTTTATTTTTTTAAATTTAACTATGTATCTTATTGTTAATTTGACTTATCCATGCAAGTTTCATTAGATTCGAACTTTTTAGATGATTTTCCATCTATTGTGAGCTGATGATTTTATTTTTTTGTTTCGGTTTTAAGTTAATTGATAAAGCTTATTTTTTTTCTTTTACTATGATTTATTTATTAACAAAATTTAAATTTTAAGAGAAGAGAACATATTGAAATTGGCGGTGAAGATATAGGTTCTCTGATGGATGTGGAAATTGGTACTGAGGTAATTTTGTTCATAACTGAACTGTTCTTGAATCGTTCTCTGATATATAAGTTTAAATAGTTTAAATAATTTTTTACATTTGTAAATTGATTTTATATATGTTGAAACTTGGGTCTCTTCAATATTTTCGAGGCAAAGGGAAGACTCCATTGGAGGATAGTGGTGGAATTGTAAGTTTAATATTTTATTTTTTTGAATTTAGTTTAAAGTAGTTTAAAGTAGTTTGTAAGATTTATAAACTGTGTTTATATATGTTGCAGCTTGGGTCTCCTCCACCTTTTAAAGGAAAAGGGAAGACTCCATTGCATGATAGAGAATTTGAGGTAATTTTGCTAATAATTGTATTGTTCTTCTATACATTAGTTTAAAGTTTTAATTTTTTAATTTTAGTTTAAAATTGTTTAAATAATTTATGATATTCATAATCTATTTTTATACATGTTGCAGATTGTTATGAGTCCAAGGGAAGACCCTAGTGGAGGATAGTGGTGGAATTCTATTTAGAGAATTATTTATATTGTTCCTTTTTTGTTATATATATATTGTAGTTGATTCAGACATCAAGGAGCTTAATTTTTGGATTATACACATGTTCATGATTTTTTTTTGGATTATATACATACATACATTGATCTTAGATTAGGAATGAAGGTTAGAAAATGTTAGGAAGTTTTGATAAGTGCAAATATATGAATGTTAAGAAAGGTTAGGAAGTTTAGATAGGTGCAAATATATGAATGTATATATTAGTAAATTTATGTATGTTTGTAGATGTAACATATTTTTAGTGTTGAGAAGTTGTGAATATTAGAAATGTTAGGAATGTTAAGAAGTTTTGATAGGTGCAATCTAATGTTAAGAATAAATGTGGAGAATTTTAGGAATCAATGTCCAGAGAATGTTAGAAATGAATGTTAGGAAAATGTTTGGAATATTATGAAGTTTTGATGGGTGCAAATATACATGAATGTTAGGAATGGAATTAGTAAGTTTTGATAGGTGCAAATATATGAATGTTAGGAATGAATGTTAAGAATGAATGTTAGGAAATGTTAGGAAGTTTAGATAGGCTCAAATATATGAATGTATGTATTAATAAATTTATGTATGTTTGTAAATGTAAAATATTTTTAGTGTTGAGAAGTTGAGAATTTAAGGAATGTTAGGAATGTTAGGAAGTTTTGATAGGTGCAATCTAATGTTAAGAATCAATGTGGGGAATGTTAGGAATCAATGTCTAGAGAATGTTAGAATTGAATGTTAGAAAAATGTTTTGAATGTTAGGAAGTTTTGATGGGTGCAAATATACATGAATGTTACGAATGAATGTTAGGAAATGAACTAGAAAGTTTTGATAGGTGCAAATATACATGAATGTTAGGAATGAAGGTTAGGAAACTAGCTAGGAAGTTTTGATAGGTCTAAATAAATGATTGTTAAGAATAAATGTTAGGAAATGTTAGGAATTTTAGATAGGTGCAAATATATGAATGTATGTATTAGTAAATTTATGTATGTTTGTAGATGTAACATATTTTTATTGTTGAAAAGTTGAGAATTTTAGGAATGTTAGGGATGATAGAAAGTTTTGATAGATGCAATCTAATGTTAAGAATCAATGTGGGCAATGTTAGAAATTAATGTTAGGAAATGCTAGTAATGTTAGGAAGTTTTTATAAGCGTAAATATATGAATGTATGAGTGAATGTTAGGAAAGGCTAGGAATGTTAGGAAGTTTTGATAGGAATATTTTTTATTACTAAAGTAAAATTAGCAACTTGATTCTGAATTCTAATAAATTATAGCTCAATCCATAAATTTTCTAAGGTAACATTAGCAACTTCATTTTGAATTCTAATATTTTCTTATCACTAAGGTAATATTAGCAACTTGATTCTGAATTTTAATAAATTAAATTTCAATGAATTCTAAGGTAACATTAAAATGACTTCTAATAAGGTAACATACTAAATGACTAAGTACACAATTATTATGAATTCTAAAACATCAATCCATATTTGAGCATGATATCCAATCTTAACATAAAACAAGAAATGATATAGCTAAAAACATCGCAATGGAATGCCGTCCTGAATTATCCATTCATGGTCATATTTGGATAGTTTCCATTTTTTATTTTTTACATTTTTTTTCGATGGAACTTGTACCAATTTTATTTGAGATGCACATACTAAATGACTATACTGACAACATATAACATTAGGTTCATAATCCTGAAAGTAGACATAATTTTCAGTCCTACGGGTGTGCTGCAAAAAATAGCCTTTTAAAATGATGGATCCTCTCTCGTATGTAAATCCATTGTCAATGTAGTCCTCTAATAACTTCATTTTTCCTTCAGTACATCGCATCAAATAATATTTTACATTTTTGTTGTTGTCTAAAGCTGCATCTCCTGTGCAAATTACAATTGGCGTTGGAGTTTTTAAGTGAATTAAATTGACTATATAAACATAAAGTGATGGACAACATTGAACAATAAAAAACATCATTACCTTCTCTAAAAAGATCTAAAATTCTATCACCATCAGATGATATTTTTATTTCTTCTGATTCTAATTCTTCTATGATTGCTAGTGGCATTTTCCTTTTTCAATTAATCTCAGTGTGTTTCCAATGTTTTACGTAGTTGTTCATTATGTTTTCATAAACTTCTGTAGATTCAACATTTTCAGTGCAAATATGATAAAAACATGATTTCTTTCTACTGTTAAATGCAAACACGTTTTGGAAAGATTTTGTTTGAATAGAGTGAAGTTCTCTAGTCCCATGTATGGTGCTAGCTTCGTATGGTATTGATCTATCTATATCTTGGACCCCAACAAGCCAAAAAGACCTACACAATAAATGATAAATCACAAATGACAACTTTTAATGTTAGTGTACAAATACTTCAATGATAGTACATACATTTTTTAAAATTGATAATTAATATAAATTAAAAAAATAATGTACATACCTACGCACATATTTTGATTGTTGACTACAATCATGGATTAGATTTGATTTACACCATTGGACAACCTATGCAGGTGAATGGAATCGTCTAGAAGAATGGTTCATTTTCCATCTTCGAAGTGCTCTTTTTACGCATGCTCCTGCACCATCATGTTCACCTTTTCCATGTCCAGTTTCAAAGAAATTCCAACGATGTTTAATGTTCATTACTTTATGAAGTCAACATAACCAAAAAAATTATCGTGAAGATTTAAATTTTCCCACACATCCATTTGACCATATCAAATGTTCATTGAATTTAACATTATGACTTTTTAGTGAATCATAGAAAATGTTTTCAATACAATGTTGAACAAAATGTGTATCATGTGTACGATCATCCCTGATATAAAAGTGATATTCTTTAATCAGATCTTGATTGTTACATGTTCTTTCATCTCCATCAACATCTTGTTGAGAATGTCTATATAGAACATGGACAAATATCGAAACTTGGTCAGAATGATAGTATTCACTTTGAATCTCTTTTTGTACAACAAATGTGTGGTTTTCTACAAAATCAACCACAGACACAATTGTTCCAGCTGGAAAAATTTCACAGGAATGTTTGAATTTAAGGACTTGCCATCATGCTCTATGTGAATGCTTGGTGTATTTATAAATTTCACTTTCAAATTTGTTGCGAAAATCTGTCACACATATTTTATTTTCTCGCAATTCAATTCTTTTGGAATGTACATCACTAGAACTTGTAGAATAATTGTTGTATTCATATCTTCTCCAATCAACGGTTACATTTGAAAGCGACTGATCATTATCAATAGGGTATTTATTGTGGAATAAAACAAGATTTCCACATCAATGACAATTTTTTCCATTGACACATTTCTTATTATAAAACACTTCATCGTGATTTCTCTCACATAGAGTTTGAGAAATGAATTCACGTACTATGGGCGGAGGTGGGGAATTTGTCCAAAACATTTTACCAAATTCAAGAAACGTGCCGTAATATAATTGAAATTGCACATGATAACGACAACAACATGTGTCATGTATAGTAATAGGTCTAACATATGATGGTTTTTGTTGCACAAATGTAGTGATCGACATATTAATTCCACGATGATCCTCCTTGAATTTATTGAACAATTGTACTTGTGTCATTTCCATTATATGTTAAGGACATATTTCATATACATTTAGTGATACTCTTTGTCGTATCACATCCCTTGAATTTGGTGAAACTTGAGCATGTTCCAACCAATATTTCTGTACAATATCTTTAACACCTTCTCCCATTCTATCTTTGCAAGGTTGTCTACAAATAATTTCCCAGCAAGCAAGTTCGTCTTTTTCATCTATTTGCATTCTGAATTTGCTATGTTTGTATAATGTCTTTCTTGAGGTTCCAATTACTTGTGCTAGTTGTGTTGTCAAATGTTTTTGCTTAGTACTAGCTGAAACAATTGCTGTCTAAATTGCTCTACGTGCATCACTGGTATCTTTCTTTCTGTATTTTCCAAATTTTTTTATTGCATCACCTATATTTTATATCAAATTATGTTTCAGTTTCCACTCTTTTTTCACCTTCTGAATACCCAATAATGACGTAGCACCTTCTAACTTCTTGGACACCAATAAACCTCTCAAAATTTGCACTTGTCCTGCTATTGAACAATCCTTGAGAATATCATCATAAATTTTTGTAGCACGATATCGTGCAACATGTATGGGTAAGTTTTATACATATTTGTCACAATCAATGTTTTCTAACATTTCGTCATCAATGGTGAAAGTACCTATACATCAAGTTAAATTTAATTTAACATATGTCCAAAAATACAATTCATTATGAAAAATTAGTTTCGAAAATACATAATATATACATACTTGGTCCAATTTCTGGATCTTGGTTTTGATCTTCAATATTGACTTCATCAACATTAACATGTAAATCACTATTTACATCTTCAACTTCCATTTGTTCTTCTTGTACCCTATTTTCAATTTCCATTTCATCAACAATGTCATGTAAATCTGTTCTTATATCTTCAATTCTCTCTTACGTTTCTGCAACCCTTGCTCTTTTGGCTCTATTTTTGAGTTTTTGTTTTTCCCTATTAGCATCGTCATCACGTTTACGATCGCTTTTTTTTTTACGGTTTCTTTTATTGCCCATGATTGTTTAATCTCATTTTGAAAAACCATTGGAAAAAAATAAAAACACATTGTAAAGAAATCTTCTTTGTAAAAAAAAACTTGGAAAATAAATCTTCTTCAAAAGGAGTGTCTACTTCAAAAGAGTATTTGTAGATTTTTAAGTTTTATAGTCAATTGAGAGAAAAGTGGCGCAACCAAAAACATGTTTAAAACTGACAAGGTTTTCTCATTGATCGAATTCAAAAAAATATTATAACTAGTATATAGTTCCGTTGGTTACAAACTTATAGTTATCGCAATAGTATATTGTATGTAGATTTTCGTAGCATATTTTTTTTTTTTGCAAAACACAAGTTTAACAATGATTTGATGGGCGCAACCAAACATGACTATTTTTTAGTCTTTTCATTTCATAAGGACACGCTGTCAAACATTTTCCAAAACGACATATCAAATCTCAACACAAAATTTTGAAAAAAATATGAATAGAAAGCTAACATAATTCTCTAAAAGTTTTGTTTTTACTTAAAAGTGAAATTCTAAACAAAAATATCACTTTCATTCGCCCAAAGTTTAAAAACATGAAAAAATCAGATTTATTTTCTCATAAGACCCCCCACAATAGACACCCATCTTCATGGATTCACCCAAGAATAAAATCATTAAAAATAAATAAATATATTTTACCTCTTTATATTCATCGCCTCCCGCTAGCCCCACCCTCTCTTTCTCCGTTACTGACTGGTTTCATCTAACATGGTCGACAAATGGCACCACGTACACCCTCTCTACCTCACTAGTGACTGACCCATCCCTCCAGCACCCTTTGTTCCTCATCTGTAACCTTCCCTGCATTGAATTCTCCCCACGCATTGAACTCAAGCTCTAGCCATACACATAGACATGAAAGAAAATGTATTGGAATTTTACAAAGAGTCCAACGACTCAAATCTCTTTTGGGAACCTCATGGAATGTTTCGAATATACTCAAGATATCTCCAAGAGATGATTTCACCAATTAGATGATATTCCCCATCCTAAAATATTTGAATTTATGTTGACGATTCTAGATAAACTCAAAGATAAGTGGAAGTGTTTACAAATATTTCAAAGGGACAATATATATATTCAATTGAAAAATAATGACCAATATCTCCCACCATACCTGAAATCAACTAGGTAAAATGTACCACAAAGTACTACATCTCTGATTTTTAGCATAAGAAAATATGACGTGAAGAATATAGAAACATAAAAAGAGAAAAGAGTGATAAAACATAGAAGTGATATAGAACAAAGAAAAACATCTCTACAAAATATTGATGAATCCAATCGAGGTTTCATAATCTACTATAGAAATAATAGATTTCTTGGGATTTTTCCTACGTCCTAGATGAAAAATTCCCAAACATTGTGAAGTATTTACATGCTTCCCTTAACCTCTTGAATGTTTCATTCCCACCTTTGTTTATGGAACTAATTTCCATAGTATGTCGCTGACAAAGATAGTCGGAAAGTTCAACAACATAATAAACTCTCATCCCATTTATGAATGAAAATAGGATCCAATTTATTCATTATTTAGTCTCAATAACATTGTGTTGCTACCTATCCTACCATTTTTTATCCATATCTTTTGTAGCAATTATTAATCCACTAGTCAAAGATATGCAAGTCTAAATCACACCCTCAAGTAGTTCAAGATCATAAAATTTATTGCTAGAACCTAATTTCACATATATCATATGCTTCCTTCAACATCACTAATACCCTTTTCATGCCAAGATTATAAAAAATATGCTTTTGAGCCTCATTAATGTACTAAGATGAGAATGTGAATTGAATGATGATCTCGTATAATGTACTAATTTGGGAATGTAAATTCAAAGATGAATATTCTTGCAATTTGACCTCGCAAGAAATATGATCCCAAATTAATGAAGGAAAATAGAGGACCGTGCATGCTCTTAGTGCATGAACAATTGAAACGATGTTAAGAACAATATTTCATATTGAGTTGGGAAAATATGAGTGTACAAGTACACCTTCCACAATATTTTTTTGGTTAAAATTGGCACTTTTTCCTCGTTGACAACACTCATATGTTTTGGTTGCATGACAACACTTCATGAAGTTATTGTCGTTCACCCAAAGGACATTTTAAGGATGGAAGAGACATATTTGGAACCTGTTGGCCGAATTTTCTGAACTATGGCCAACTTAAGAAGATTAATCCCACACAAGCTGCTTAGAGAAGCTCCCAGTGTGTTTGGAATGTCAAAACCTCGCAGGTTATGGTCCTTCTACCAACTGAATTTATCCTCTTAAGGAGAACGTAAAAAAATTTTTAGTAAAAATTTATCCTAAATTAAATTACTACTTAAAATAAATCCTAAAGTTAGTTTTCTAAGTTTAAGTCATCCTAAAGTGCTTTCTTAAGGAAAGTCTCCTGTTTTGGGTTTTTATTTTAAATGTTTTGACTAAAAACTATTTTGAATTTTAACAAACTAATCTAATTCTATTTAACAACTATTAAAATAAACTAAGCTAATATATGATTTAAAATTAACTAGCTACCCTATCTTAGCTGAGAGCAAACTTTTAGATTACTATATCAACTATCAATTAACAATTATAAATAACAAAGTGAAATCAATCATACAATTCCAGATAAAGAAACTATCATATCTGTTATCACTAATAACACTCCGTTTAATAAAATTTACAAAACACAGAGAATAAAATAAGAAATTATTCTATTCACTCTATAGATGTATTTGTCAACAGATAATCGAAATTCAACATTAAAATCTGTATATAAAATATATAATAACTTATCATTCAAAACAACTATCAAAATATAGATGTAATCAAAATAAGCTATGAAAATATAATACTATTCGATCACAATCATCAACAACATTTGAATAATCATGACATTGACAGTATCAATAACAGATATCAATATTGAGTTATAAGAGTAATTGAAAATATGTTGATGCAATGAAAACTAAGTTCAATTGCAAATAGATTTAAAGTCAGAAAATTGCTTTTGAAATATATATATATATATATATATATATATATATATATATAATAACAAAGAACTGAAAACAAAGTTTGGTACCAGTATTTGATGTCCCAGTGGTAATCATCCACGAAGAAAACTTCAGTAGATTAATAAAAACCAGAAATGTATTATATGTTTCACAAGTACTTTCTCTTGTACTCCCATCAACCCTCTCTATAACGAGCTACCTAGCTTATATAATAAGACTAGTAACTCCTTCCAACTTTTGTGTAACAACTATTCTAAAAATATCGATTTAGTTTCTAACAGTTATTACATAATAAAGACAGAGTCTTCATCATCATTCTGTTGCATTTCTTAAAGAAGGGCACCTGGCAAACTTGATTACAACTTCCATAACTATGAAACGAAACTCGTCCATGTTGAAAGCATCCATATCAGTTGAATTTGTAATAGCCTCAGCCTTCGTTGCAAAATATTAATGAATTCGAACATCATTAAGATCAAAAGGCTATCTAACAACGACACCTGCAAGAATCGAAACAATGCATAAGTTTTATAATTAATGTAATAGTGTTACAGAGAGAAATTCCTATGGCTTGGGGTACCACAATAGACATCTTGACTCCAGAAATCAATCCTTTCCAATATGCAATAGAAATTAAATGTCTAACACTAAAGGATCAAACCTCGTACCTTATTCCGGATGGTTGAAGTATATCCCTGTTGAGCTTTCCAATCTTCAGCTTGAATTGATCCGTTACTTCCTCAACAACAAGTAAACAATACAAGCATTCTATATATCATGGTGTTAGATTTATTCTAGCATATATAATCAATAATGTAAAATCATTTGACATAATCCAATGGAGAACATATTCATTCAAACACACATTATTGGACAGGAAAATATATTTCTATTAATATAAATAAGAGATTACAAGATACAACCTCTGAGGGCACGTCTACGAACCGGAGAAACTGAATCCCCCACTTGGGCCTCCACTACTTCAATCCTCCATCTCTCGATAGCAAGCTCACAAGCAAAAGGAAAGCTTGGGAAGAACACAAAAGTGCTCCAAGGGACAAAGGGATGCAAACTCAAGCATAAATTCCAGCAACAATGGACTATAGTTTCGTTGCTCTCAATTCTCTCTTATGCCTTCAATGTACCAAGGGGTTCCTTATATAGATTTTCAAAGGGGTAATGAAAGGTTGAATCCGAGCGATCTCAAGGCATAGGGAAGGCCAGGAGTCAAATGAGTCGGATCCATGTCAAGGAAAACTCCAAAAGGATTTGGATTATGCACACATCCCGATGTACATAGTTTTAGTGGTCAAACCCGCGTATGTACGTACTTATAGGTTTAAAATTCGTGTATAGCATTTTTCATGTGTTTTTAGGGATGATCAAGGAAACATCAAAGGAAAAAATGTGGTCCATAGGGTCCAAGGAGTTTGCAGCGGGACAGGGGAAGGCCATACAAAGCGTGATTCATCTAGAGTGGTGAAATCCACTATAACAGATGCCCCCTAATGTGTGAGGTCAGAGGGGTCATACGATGGCCGAAATACATTATAAGTCCATCCCAGAAGTAGAGTGATGAAGGATCCCAAATGGAAGACCAGCCACCCAATCAACATAGTACAATAATACAACTCTGCACATAACTGCAAATACATATAGCAGTCCTGGATACATAAGAGTACAATGGCCATGAATAGGCATGATACATGATATCACATATGTGGTCATCGCCAAGTAAAATATACATAGATCAGAATCTCCATGATGAAGATATACAAAGGACCACGATCTCCAAAATGGCTGAAGATATATAATAGATCAAGATCTCCATAGTGTCTAGAAATATCTGACATATACTGGAATCAAGTCACGAGAGCTGAAATCTCATGAACACTGGCACGATCAAGGAGGTAGCATATAAGAGATGCCATCAATCTAGAAAGTCTTCTACACAAACTGCTACACATGTCCTACTATGCGAATAGTGGTGTCGAGGTCGAACATAGTAGTCCATCGTCTGATTACCGGTCATTAATGTATACCATTAACAGACGCGAGATCACCCACCGATAATGAAAATGGGAATCAAGGTACTAGAGTGCAAAATAACAAGTGTGAATAAATGTGTTGAGGTCGAACACTTCAAAGGATCCATCGATCAGGGGACATTGATGTATTCCCAAGAAACTGTCGATGGCAAGAGAACCTTCCACTGATGACTACAAGTCTCAAGGCACTCAAAATTACTCTAGACTCCAATCCCAGAATAAATGATCTGAAGTCGATGGGATGAAATCCACTGGAAGGAGGGAATTAAGGCATCCCCCATCATCCAACATGAGGTACTCAGCAAAGCTATATAATGTGGAAGGACTCAATCATATAGTGCACGAACCAGTAACTGTACTGAGAATGGCCGACATGCAAAGTCAAGATAACTGAGGAATGGCCGACTCAGGTTTCAACTTCCTTCGAACAAGAGAATAATGGCATATGGTGACTGAATGAAGGCAGCATAGAATCGATATACAAACTGGGACATCTCTGTGACACAGGAGGATCAACAGAGGCTCCATAGAGACTGGAAGCTTAACCAGTCGGTGGAGATAAACTCAGATAAACGAGTACAGATCCTAAAGTCAAACTATAACCCAACCAATGGATGTGATATATAGTTCTTTGTTCAAAGGCGACACGACAAGACAGCTGCCAAAGATAACATCTTTCCTTGTCCGGCTTTTCGGTTTTTTTATTTTTTTGGACTTTTTCAGTTATTTGAAAAGCTTGAAAAAAGAATAAACTAGCTTTATAGTTACAAACTAGGAGGATACGAGTGTCATAAGGGAAAACAAACTAGTTCCAAGGAATGGAACATACCTATGCTCAATGCAAGGATACATGTGTAGGATATCGACACTCGGTGGAAAATCTCCTCCCGGTAAAAAAGGAATCAAGCTGCGAAGGATATACAAAATGTCTCTGCATGGCTAGACATGAGACAAGCTCGGGTCATATGGCTGAAACGCAATGTCAGGGGATCCAGCATAAAGCTCAATAAGGCAGGCAAAGCTTATGATAATGCATTCACAACTTGACATGAGGGAGTCTTGAGGGAAATAGGCCAGCATAAGATCAAGAGGAGTATGAGTCTCTTGTGAAATGTTATGGCAGTACTATACAATGGACTCCCACACCCTAAAGGAGAAACCATCGGCATGGGCACCAAATGCAAATAAGGCACTAACTAGGGTACCCATGTAAGGTGAAACTCTACCACTCGTATCATGCCACTTCTAAAGCAGTAAGAAGGTTCCGTGACATAATAGAGTGGGTTCGTACCTAAGGTCATGGTGATATGGTCACAAGGTCATGCAAAATGAAAATGGTGGTGAAACCTAACTTATATGCCAGTTTAGTCATGATACCTGAGATCGGCACGAACGGGTGAATCCAACTGCTGAAACGGCACTGAAAAAGGTCTTCTACAACACCAATTATGTCAAAAACGGTCCAAAATGGTTAGAAAATGTCGAAACTATAGGAAAGGGGGTAAACATTTTCAAATATTTGAAATTTTTTCTATAAATAGTAAAAAATATAAATCATTTGAAACTTTTACCTATTTGAGCTTTGATTTTCAATTACAAATTCTAGGAGATCCAGCTGGTGGAATTCACAACCGTTTCTTCCAGGTATTTAATCATGCTCTCCTCTTGCATTTTGACATAATTTTTATAGATTTTCATGGTCAAACAAATTTTTTAGGCCATACCAAAATGAGCACTATGGCCCACACAGAAATTGAGGCTTTTTCTGTGTATAGGGCTAGATATATGCGGAAAAGGGCCTCAAACCCGCGTACATATGCGGATGTTTTCAAAACAGTCGTGTATGAGGCCGCACATATGATTTTCAACTAAACTAATGGACAAATTTTCAATTTCTTTTGCAGAATGGTCACTAGAGTGGAGAGAGCATGAGCATGGTGAAGTAGAGGAAGCAGTAAGGGCCGACTTAATGGCTCAACAAGCTCTTCATATATGTGGACTCTACAAGTTTTGGTGTCTTGGTGGTTTGAGGGCCAAACCAAGACTACTACAGATGCTGGTAGACTATTGGGATCCAGACTCAGAGTCCTTCCATATTTATGGGATGTCCCTCACCATAGAGGTGGCGGACATATACTTTATCATAGGTCTTTCTATACGAGGGGAGGTGGTGAACCTTCGTTCCAGAGGTGGTCCAGGGGGTGGCCTGACTATCGACAAGTACATTGCAGTGTACTGTTATCCAGACACCGAGAAGGTGGGGAGTTAGGTCCCTACCAATGCTATACAGGTGCTGGGCCTAAAGGCCATATTACTGAAACTGGGCAGGATAGCCGGCTTAGCATCACTCCATTAGGCCTCGCGGCCTTTGATGTTCTATGCAGTGGAGTGTATGAGACCCACAATCTATGACTAGAGTACTACGCTACTGAGCAACATGAAACACCAACTTAGTGAGTGTAAGGCAGGAAGGGTACGGAACTTTAGGTTTAGCAGTATCTTGAGCACGTTTTTCTTCGAGCGTGTTCCAGGATTGAGCCCTAGAGTGGATGTTACTCTCCACAGGGTTTGAGATCCAACCCAACGGTGTTGGGAATATGCGATGCACAAAATGGGGGGTGGTAGGGTGGCCAACCCATATCCAGCTAACTTCTTTCCATGGTGGCGACGACAGATAGTTGCCATTGATGACTACCCCTATGCAGGGATAGATTTTCGGGGGGATCCAGACATGCCATTGCCACAAGGATCGGCATATGGTGATATAGGTAACGAATCTCAACCCTCACTTTTTTAAAAAATTTTTTTGAGTTATTTAATTTTTTTTGTATTTTCTTGATTTTATGGAAGCAAAAAGACATGTTTTTGCATGACAACACATAGTGACATCTACCATTTGTGTGCAGATGTGGGACCATGGTGGCCAGAGGGCTTCCCTCATCATAGACGGAGGGAAAGAGGAGATGACATCATGGGTGTGGATGTGGAGCGAACGCTCCAGAGCATTCATACCAAATTTGTGAGATTGACTCATAGAGTTCCCATGGCGCAAGTCAAGGACTTGCTTGAGGCCATGCAGCGATAGGTGGTGGGTGTACCACACACATGGGTGCATTTATTTCGATGGCTAGCTAGAGCCGTAGTGACGTTCCATGATCACAACCCTCCTCCTCATCCACAGGATTAGACACCTGGGAGTGTATACATTTTGTATGACCGTGTATTATATGATGGTGGCTTAAAAGCCCCAATTTTGTATCATGACACTATGTATTATCACATTTTGGATGTATAAAAAGTTTTATGGTGATCGATTTATTTATTTACAAGTGTAAAGTTTTTGTTTGTGATTAATTTATTATGAATGAAACAAATGCCAATCTAACACGTAGTTAGCATATGAGTCGGCAACTTGATTATTGTTTCTTGGAATATGTATATATGTTATATTGTCAAATTTCCGTTCTAACAATCTCACATGTAAGAACCTTCTCAATAACATCGGATCTCTAACATGGTACAAACCATTGACCTGTGACACTACTAACTCCGAATCAAGACGTACCTCAAGAGATATAACGCCATGCAGAATGGCATCCCGTAGAAGGTCAATAATGGTGCTATATTCAACAACATTGTTGGAAGATGGCTGTAGACATACACCTCCTGAAGACAGTACCTGACCCATAGGAGTATAAATCACACAAGTAGCAGAGGCTGAGTGTTGAGTGTGATGGCTTGCACCATCCGCGAATCCTATGTAGGTGGAAGATTCCATTGACATCTGCCAAAATAAATAGAAACTAATCACAAACCCGATCACAATAAGAAAAAGACCTAACTATGCAAAGTTGTACAATAATATACAACAAGCAGCTTTGGCTAAAGATTATGCATAGTATTTTTTAAGATAGAGCCCATTTCTAGGCTCCGCCAAAGCTGTTCCTTCATAATCCACTAACTCATAGGCACCCTTCTCTAACACACGCTTGACCATGTAAGGACCACGCCACATAGGATTAATTTTCCCTGCCCCCAAGGGTTCTTTTGGTTGATCCCACAAAAGGACCAAGTCTCCTTCACTAAACACTCTTGGATGGACAGACTTATCATACTGGACCTTAACGCGACACTTATTAACCTCTAGAGCTACCAATGCATCCCGATGCTGCTCATCGAGTTGCTCGAGGTGAACCAAATGCTCCTCCAAAGGTGAAGTGTCTGGTAAGAGTTCCACAGCTAGCTTCAACAAAGTAATTTCACATTCAACCAGCAATATCGACTCCACTCCATGGACAAGCTGATATGGAGAAAAACGAGTGGCAATCTTAACCGCGGTTCGATATGCCCACAAAGTAGGATATAACATAATGTGCCAATTATTCTTGCTTTGTGCGATGGTTCGCTGGAGAATGGATTTGAGTGATTTATTCACTGCCTCTACCTGTCCATTCGCTTGGGGGTAGTAAGAAGAGGAGTGCTCTTGCTTATACCCTAACTTGGATGCCAACTCTTCCATCATACGGTTCTGAAAGTGCAAGCCATGGTCAGTGACAAGCTCTTTCGGAATCCTGAACTGAGTAATAATTTGGTTGAATACAAAGTGAGCGGCTGTCTCAACATCGGATTTTACTGTAGGCATAGCCTCAGCCCATTTCATGAAATAATCAACAACCACTATAATGTGATGGTGCCCCCCAGCCGAAGCTGGGTTGCAATCCATAAAATCGAGCCCCCACTTAGTGAAGGGACCAGAGGTGATAATGGGATGTAACAAGGTAGGTTTCAAGCGCATATTACGTGTGAACACCTAGCAAGGGTGGCACCTCTTGACCGCATCAACACAATATTTAAAGATCGATGGCCAGAAATAACCCGCTCTCAAAATCTTTTGAGCTTTAGAAATCCTAGATAAATGACCACCACACGCCCCTCCGTGGCAATCATTCAGCACAACCTCAGCCTCACCTTGAGTTAAAAAACGTCGTAAAATGGAATCTACCCCACGGCGGTACAAAGTATTGTCCACTGTAAGGTAGTTCTTAGAGACGTGACATAATCGTCATCATTCATCTCGCAAGAGGTGAGTAGGGGTCTTCAGTGTTTGTAAATATATTATGATATCCCCATACCATGGGTCTAACATAGAGATTAAGAAGATGTGTTCATCGACAAACGTATCTTCACAAACCAACTCCTCGGTCTCACTCGGAAAATCTGATATGAGCTCTACAAAGACTAAAGACTTCTTCGATTTTGCCGAAACAAACTCAAGATCAAATTCTTGCAGAATGATAATCCATTTATTATACTTTCCCCCAATCATCCTTTGGGTGAGGACAAATTGAAGTAGATTGACATCGGCCACAACCAAGGTTTGGCAAAGGAGAATATAATGTCTCAAACGCTGAACCACATGTACGGTAGCTAAAGCAAGCTTCTCGACATGAGAATAACAAATCTTTGCGTCAATAAGGTTTCGGCTTAGATAATATATGACATGCTCTTGCAGCTCCTCATCCTCTTGAACCAAGACCATACCAATAATCTCTAAGGATGCAGCCACATGTAATAAGAAATCACGGCTATAGTCCGGGGGACTAATCACCGGGGCCGATGCTAGGGCTCGCTTGAGTGCATCAAAGGAATCTTGGGCTCGCTCATCCCAATAAAAGGGAGTATCCTTCTTCAAGAGGTGCAGAAAGCCTCTAGTCAAATTGGCAAAGTTGACAACACATCTTTGTAAGAAGTTTTCCATGCCTTGAAAACACTGAAGATGACGAATATTCTTCAGGGGAGACAACTGAAGTATTGCCTCAACCTTCAAAGGGTCGACTTTTATACCCTCTTTCAAAACGATGGATCCTAACAAACGACCTGACTTCACGCAAAATATGCACTTATGAGGATTTAATCTAACTGAATAGTGCCGACATCATTCGAATACCAATATCAAGTGATAGGGATGACACATTCTCATACGAGAATGAGCAGCGAGATCATCCAAAAAGACTTCAATAATTGACTTGAGATCGTGGAAAATCAAGGTCATTGCCAGCTGAAATGTAGCTCTGGCGTTTTTAAGGCCGAAAGGCATTTTTTGATATGCAAACATTCCCCAAGGACAAATAAATGCAGTCTTATGTTGGTCCTCAGGTTTAATCTATATCTGATTATAATCGGAAAAGTCATCCATAAAGGAGAACACTTCTCTCCCCGCACACTCATCCAAAATCTGATATATAAACGGTGTGGGGAAGTTATCCTTAGGACAGGCATGATTCAAATCGCAGAAATCAGTGCATATGCAGATCACTCCCTACTTCTTATCCACCAAAACGGGGTTTGAAACCCACTCTGTCAAGGGAACGGGATAGATGAAACCGGCTTTCAACAATTTCTCTATCTCTGCCTTAATGGCGGGTGCTTTCCTAGGGTTCACCGCACGTAAACGTTGTCGAATAGGCTTAGCATTGGGGTAAGTCTTAATATCGTGCTCAATAATACGAGGGTCAATACCTAGCATCTCACCATAAGACCAAGCAAAAACATCGCAGAATTCCTTGAATAGCTCGGTATATTCCAGAATCTCAGCATGGGAACATTCCGCCCCAATATAGACATTCTCTATTGTGCCAGGATTGCGAGATATTTTGATAGGAATCATTGAAGATATGTTTTCCATGTTTCCATCAGCCATCGGACCAAGAGAGATTAATGGAACCACAGGACTACCAACTCTCTGACTAAGAACCACCCTAAAATACTCATGCTCCAAACGGTCAAGCTCTGGAAAGGAAGTACGATCTATGATGAAGTTCCTCCCATGGTGGCTCAACTCCCGACATAGCCTCAATAATCGCTTCATCCGAAGGGAAAACCATATCAAGGTAGTCATGGACATGAGAAGACTATACTGCCCATGCCGACAGCACATACGGGTCCTCCTCCTCCGTTCGTGAAGAGGAACGACTAGGCTCTACAACACTCTTGAGATTAGCTTGATAAGCTATCATGGCTGCAGGCAACAGCATGCTTGTCTCAATAGGATCACTCGAAGTACTCAGTGTAGGAAGAATCCAAGGATCTTCCATATGACTCGTGCGAAAAGACACTGATATTGTAGAATTCGAAGCCTCATCGAATCTAGATCCTGTCATGAGTATCAGTGCAGGACAACTAAAGCTTCCGATGAGGGATGGATACATGCCTACACCCACACTCCCAGTTGCCGGTTGAGAGTGTTCAACAATCGGGATCGAAGCTCCCGAAGATGCGATAACAAACAGATTCTTGAATGCCATCTAATCAATCGTTACAATCTTCCCATTATGTGGAAAGCATACAACGCAAAACAAGGAAGAAGCAATGGCTTGCATACTGTACATCCAATTCCTACCCAGCAGGAGATTATAGTCAAGGGGCGCATCAACCACCTCAACCTCTATCGCAACGGTCTTCCCCCCCAAACAGACTTTAAGGGAAGGAAGGATGCCGTGCAGCCTAAAATATCTCCCATCGAAATCAGTTAAAATAGTCACTGATTTAGACAACTCAGGAGAACTGAGACCCTTCCAATAGGCCAAAGACATCACAGAAGCAACATCTCCCTCGTCAATCACAGTACGTTTGATGGTCATACCAAGACATTCTATGTGCACCAAAAGAGACACATAGTATGGAAAGCAAGGCTGATGTCCTGCGGTTTCAAATTTGATTAAAGAGGAAGAATCATCATCATTCACACCAAAGGAAGAAAGCAACGCCTTCCTTAGAGAATGACAACTCTGAAGCACTTCCAATGCAGACATCGCATAAGAAGTATGGCCAAAATCCTTGACAACTGAATAATTCTGGGCGGCTCGGGCATTTCGATTATGCCCTGAATGCTTAAGAACTCTCTCAGGAATGTGAGGTGCAGCCTCAGGTTTATCCGTAGGTTTCTCAATGCACAAAGGGGATCCTAGTGGATTAGGCTCTTTGCCTGGGCTGGGTTGTGATGAACTATAATATTTCACACAATTCACAACTTTCACAGCATGAACCATATTAATGCACCCACAACCACTACCCTACGATGGATCATCATCACTAGACTAGTCATGGGACTTAGAGTTCATATTTTGATTATGCGGTAAAGGGTTAGTTAGCACAGCTGGGCCTTGTGCTAAGAATATCGAAGCTTCTTCAATCTGAGGGCACAAGTAAGTGAGGTGATCATCCTTACATAGCTTGCAAGGGAACTTAAACTTACGTTTCGCTTACTTGTCCCCCCCAACATTTCTACCATTCTTGTCATTATTGTTAGCATTCTCATTCTTATTCCCACCCTTTCGATTATTATTTTTACCCTTTTTTCTATTCCGTTCGGGCTGCTGGTTACCCTTCTGGTTCAACGATTGCACAGAAAGTACATTCATCGTTTGGGCAGGGTGAGACAAAGCCATAGCTTGTCCCAAAGGAGATTGGTTGATTGACAATTTACTAGCTTGTTTTGCAACCGAATCTGCAGGTTTCGCACTTGCACAACCCACAATGCCACCAGCATGTGGTCCAAGTTTGACTTTGGGATCAAAACTGGAATGAGGAGCATTAGGAATAAACTCATACAACAAACTGAACTGAGCATAGATCAAGTCCAGTTCCTGAGCCCTAAAGATCGCTTGTTCCTCAATTTGCACTCTAGATGTGGAAACATCCTTCGCTATATATGGCAATAACGACTTGAGGAACCACTTGAGAAGGAATTCCAGCGGTATAAAAGATTTAATTAATCTCTTCTGTCTACGCCACTCTTGAATATGATCAGAAATATGTGTGGCTTTATCTTGCTGAAATGTCAACAAGAGTTCAGTACCGACGTCATATCACACTGGTGGCTAGAAGTGATTAAGAAAAGTCATCACAAGGTCATCGAACAAAGTGAAAGCTCCCTTAGGCAACTCTATATATCATTTCGCAGCAGGCCCTATGAGGGTGCGTTGAAATAGTCGCAAACGGACTGAGTCTTGATGTAACGAATTCGAAGAGCACCAAAGGTGAAATGTAGTAACATGTTTGCTTGGATCCTCTCCCAATTTTCCTTCGAACTTAGGTATGTTCGAAGGAAGCTTGGTAGGGACAGCCAGCCAAGCCGGGTCATGAGCCACAAGATCGTTCATAAGTCTTGATAAGTCAAGAAGATTAATCGTCGCAAGGAAAGGGAGCCTAGGATGATGAGGTCGATGGACCGCTCCCTGGTTCATATAGGGTTGATTACCACCATGGCCTTGGCCATAGTGTCCTCCTCCTGTCTGACCCATATAGGGTGGCGTGGAAGTACCATAGTATGGTGGACCTTGACTAGTAGGAGCTACAAAGCCGTAATTAGGAGAGTAAGCAGGTTGTTGATACCCACATCCATAAGGTGAGGAAACCTGTCCATACTACGTCCCATAATAAGTTCCATAGGTCATCGCATGCGATGCCCCATGAGACACTCCGTAGGTAGGAATATATGCTCCGGAAGTAGGGATATAAGCCCTGAAAGTAGCAAGATGACCTCTAGAAGCATGAACATAACCTCCTGACACAGCGGGTGGTATGTGAGCTTGAGACATAATTGGTCTAGTAACCGCAGTACGGACCTGACTCATAGCCATATACCGGCTCGAAGGACCACGTGAATAAGGTGGAGGATGTACATTTGAAGAACTAGGGACCGAGGATGAAGGAACCTGAGTAATAATATATGTATTACCACCTATCGTCACTCGTCTTGGATTTGGTATCCTAATCGGATCACTAACCCTAGACCTAGGAGGGAGATACGATGGAGCTTCCACCACTGGGACGAAAGGTGCAATGTGACTAGTGCTCCCAAACCTCTCTGCATGGTAAGGAATGAGAGTGCCCCCAGGCATAGTGTTAGGCTCAAAATCGGTTTCAACATGAAATGTCAAATCATGTGTAGGAAAACCAGACGTAGCATAACTACCGTAGCTAGTGCTGGCAGGTTCAAAATGAGTTTCGGCATCCTCCTGTATTCCATACCGGTAAAGCGTTAATGGGGAATCATACCTAGAGTGAGTAGGTCTATCATGCAAGGGTCCTATCTCTGAAATCAAAGGACCTAACTCAGCTAAGTTGGGTGAAGGGTCATAAGTAGGAGTAAATTCCCCATCATCTACACGAATGGGAGAAGGTGGTTCAGGAATATCCTCTAAACGGTCTCCCATGGTGTGTGAATCAATGTGTGTCATAGTCTTCCTGGACTGTCTAGGTCTCTCTCCCAAAGGAGGAGGAAAAGTAGAAGGCAGAAGTCCTGCTACACGACGAGAATAGCAAGGAACCGCACTCGAATCCACAATGACTCAAAAAATAGCAAAGACTCTCTATTTACGTAAACCCTAAGCCAACTATCATGCATAGAGCAATCACTAATAAAATCTAAAGCCAAATGCAAGAAAACAAGCGCTGGATAAGTGAGCTCCCAAATGAAGCAGGTATGTCTCGCCTAGGATAGGCTTGAGACTCCCTTACAAAACAAGCGGAGGTACGTAACCAATTATTGTGGCCCTCAGCTTCAACGCGTAAAGAGACTATGTTGTCCGACCCAAACCTGGCTGGGACACCCGCAGAATAACCCCTGCGAAGTACCCCCTCAATATCCTAGGTAAGGCCACTAAGGTCACCTCAATATAATCAATGCTCAGGTGGACAGTCGCAGGCAGGATTGACCGTATGGGCAGGGTAGCAAAGCCCGAAACTCTCAAAAGAGCCCCCAGATACAAATACAATCCTGGAAATATCTCCGGTGCTACTCAGTTATGACTAGGGGTCATCCCAATCAATAACCGCTCACACTGCCTTGTGCTTAACTCCCTTTTGAGAGAAGGATCCTGAGAAACACTAGTTATACGAAGGATTTAACACACTCACCTGGACAGACACCTAGATGTTGTTGTTTAGTGATCTTGGAGAATTGACTTACAATGAACTATTCCAAAATCCTAAAACCTAAGCTTGTTGGTGCACCCTAGAAAAGAAAAGAGTGTAATTCATTTTATTTAGCATTGATTTTAGTTGGCTTTATTACTCAAAAAAAAGGATATGATCGTGCAACTAGTGGTGTTATGATGCAACAAGAAAAAAAATGCACACCTAACAATCAATGCAAATGCATTGTGTCCATGAAAACAAGGTATGCTACTACGTGAAATGCACAATTCTTCTTCAAATGATAAATGCAAATTTCCTATATGAAGTCCTAACTAGTACTTCAAAGCAAATCTATCTAGTGCAAGTACAATGCAAAGTGCAAAATGCAATGCATGATGATAAGCAAATGTTTTTTGATTTTTTGAAAATAAAAGAGATGCAAAAAGAAAAAGAATGATTCTACGACCCCTAGACTCTGCAACCACACCCAAACAGAACTCAAGCAAAGCACTAAGGTAAAAGAACTCTAATGCACTAATCTCAAACAAAAAATCGAAAATGCCATGATAAGAACTTTCTTAAGAAAGAAAAAATTAGCCTAAAAAAAATGTTTTTGGTCAGGAACAGAGGTCAAAAAAGACTCAGGTAATGCCAAAGGAGACTCAACAAATATTAGAATTCACCCAGCAACCAATTATCTTCCCCAAAAAGGAAAAATCAAGGGCATACACGACTGTTCGTAGTAAACCCGCGTGTATACACGAAAATCATAGAAGAAACCACGTGTATACGTGACTGTAAATCAAAAACCCGTGTACAGGAAGAAAGGTGCATAAAATCAAGGCAAACAGACAGGCTGAGACAAAATTTACACCAATCAGACTCTACCAGGCATACATGCCCCCAGACTCGACACAGAAACAAGAGAGAAAGAGCAATTCAAATTCATTGAATGCCGAGAAAACAACCCCCAAAGGACAACTACTAGGAACTCCACAATGGAGTCGCCAATTCTATTACGGAGAAAAATTCCTATGTCTTGGGGTACCACAACAGACAGCTTGACTCCAGAAATCAATCCTTTCCAATATGTAATAGAAATTAAATGTCTAACACTAAAGGATCAGACCTTGTATCTTATTCCGGACGGTTGAAGTAGATCCTCATTGAGCTTTCCAATCTTCAGCTTGAATTGATGTGTTACTTCCTCAACAACAAGTAAAAAATACAAACATTTTATATATCATGGTGTTAGATCTATTCTAGCATATATAATCAATAATGTAAAAGCATTTGACATAATCCAATGGAGAACATATTCATTCAAACACACATTATTGGAAAGGAAAATATATTTCTATTAATATAAATCAGAGATTACAAGATACAACCTCTGACGGCACATCTGCGAACTGGAGAAACTAAATCCCCCACTTGGGCCTCCACCACTTCAATCCTCCATCTCTCGATAGCAAGCTCACAAGCAAAAGGCAAGCTTGGGAAGAACACAAAAGTGCTCCAAGGGACAAAGGGATGCAGACTCAAGCATAAGTTCCGGCAACAATGGACTATAGTTTCGTTGCTCTCAATTCTCTCTTATGCCTTCAATGTACAAAGGGGTTCCTTATATAGATTTTCAAACGGGTAATGAAAGGTCGAATCCGAGCGATCTCAAGGCATAGGGAAGGTCGGGAGTCAAATGAGTCGGATCCATGTCAAGGAAAACTCCAAAAGGATTTGGATTATGCACACATCTCGATGTATGCGGTTTTAGTGGTCAAACCCATGTATGTGCGCGCTTATAGGTTTAAAAGTCGCGTATAACATTTTTCATGTGTTTTTAGGGATGATCAAGGAAACATCAAAGGACAAAAGGTGGTCCATAGTGTTATAGTGGATTTCACCACACTAGGTGAATCACACATTGTATGGCCTTCCCCTGTCCCGCTGCAGACTCATTAGCCCCTATGGACCACTTTTTGTCTTTTGATGTATCCTTGATCATCCCTAAAAACATTAGATAAATGATATATGCGGTATTTTCCCCGATAACCGCGTACATACGCAGATATTTCCTCTATACTCGCGTACATCGGGATGTGTGCATAATCCAAAACCTTTTGGAGCGTTCCTTGACTTGGATCCGAATCATACGACTCCTGGCCTTCCATATGCCTTGAGATCGCACGGATTCGACCTTTCAGTATACCTTTGAAAAGCTATATAAGGAACCCTTGAGACATTGAAAGCATAAGAGAGAATTGAGAGTAACGAAACTATAGTCCATTGTTGCCAGAACTTATGCTTGAGTTTGCATCCCTTTGTCCCTTGGAGCACTGTTGTGTTCTTCCCAAGCTTTCCTTTTGCTAGTAAGCTTTCTATCGAAGTGATGGAGGATTGAGGTGGTGGAGGCCCAAGTGGGGGATTCAGTTTCTCCGGTTCGCAGACGTGCCATCAGAGGTTGTCACTTGTAATCTCTGATTCATATTAATAGAAATATGTTTTCCTATCCAGTAATGTGTATTTGAATGAATATTGTATCCATTGGAATATGTCAAATGCTTATACATTATTGATTATATATGCTAGAATAGATCTAACACCATGAAATATAGTATGCTTGTATTGTTTACTTGTTGTTGAGGACGTGCTATAACAATTCAAGCTGAAGATTGGAAAGCTCAACGGGGATCTACTTCAACCGTCCGGAATAAGGTATGAGGTTCGATCCTTTAGTGTTAGATGTTTTTATTTCTATTGCATATTGGGAAAGATTGATTTCTGGAGTCTAGTTGTCTGTTGTGGTACCCCAAGCCATAGGAATTTCTCTCTGTAACACATAGGCTCTAAGGAGTCTGCAGCGGGACAAGGGAAGGCCATACAAAGTGTGATTCACTTAGAGTGGTGAAATCTGCTATAACAAATAGATACAAAACAGAAATAATAATAAAATCTAATTTAATGATGAGCAAGGCCCGCAGAATCTACGATTCTGTGGGGCATGCTAATTACTTGATTTTTTTATTTTCCCAATATTTTAGCAACTAACATAATTTTCAAGAAGATACTTGGAATTTGGTAGCCCGATGAGCTTCTGACAATTTAGCTTTGAGTTCCAGAATTTTGAGCTTTTGATGCTCTGTTTGCTCAAGCAACCGCTGATTCATTATTGTCATGGATTTCTTAGTGGCTTTGTATCTATCCTTTTCATTTTCATTTCTTGCCATTTACTAATCCATGACAATAATTTATTTTTAAGAGATTTGATTTCCTCTTTCATTGCCAATTCATTTGAATGTAGTTCTTTTAACTCTGTTTTCAACTCAGTAATTTTTTCCTTTAATATCTGTTTAAGAGTTAATCGATTTTCTTCATTGCTTCTAACAGGTGAAGAATCACCAGTAAATGAAGTTTTCTGTTCAGACTCATAGGGACGAGACTGATCAGTGAATTCATGTATCGATGACACAACGAGATGACTTATTTCAACATGCTATTCATCATTGCCAAGAGAAATCCCATGAACTGGGGATAATTCATCATCTCCATTATCAATTTTAACCAGAGGAATCTCTTTATGCTACTGAGTAGTAACTGGAATGGAGACTGTAGTCATGCTTTGAGTAAATCATCGTGTACCAATAGACACATAACCCTTTGGCTTATAATCTTTTCTATCACAATAGACTTCTGCTAACTGTTCAAGTTTTCATGTAGATTCATCACAAGGTTTTTTAAGAGTGCACAGATTAGAAAGAAATTCATGAGTAATAAGATCATATTTTTTAACATTCATTGATTTACTATCCACCTTTGTAGATGCGTCATAATGTTTGATAGATGAAGATGGGTCCATATTAGTTCCAGCATCTAATGGATTAATTCTATTTGGAACATCATTACCAATATGGGTATCTAAAGGCTGACTTGCTTCTTGTAACTTACTAACCCCTGGCTCAGCTTTATGAACATCATCAAATTCATATTTTATTGAAGCCCTACACTTTCTAAGAGTTTTAGGAGGAGGATTAGGCCAATGCTGTGTCGACCCTAGCTTTTTTTCAGCCAATAATTCTTCGTAGGATCTACAAATAAGGGATAACTGGTGCTGAACCAAATTCTTAATCAAACCATCGTGGAACAAGCTTCTATTAGGATTTCCTACAGTATTTTGGACAGAGTGTGCCATTTTCTTCAAGCTTTGAAGAAAGTAGAAAGGGAGATTAAGTTTACAGCCCTTCAAAGTTAATAATAATCTTAAATGATAATAATGGATATGAGAGAGGCGGTCATCACATGAAACATACATGACTAAAAATTCATAAGACGCTTTTCATTTTGGTTTTAGGAATTTAACAGAAACCCTAAATTTTAACTTTGCATTAGTAGGTAAGGGTAAAAGCAATGACTTGCACCTTTTTTTATCAACCCTTCCTCCTTTAAACCAACGCTCTCTAGTCCGGGGAAGCTTTGTTTCTTCTGCAATTTTGTCTTCATCAATTATAAACTGAAACTCCCCAATTTGAGCTACATTCTCCTTCAGGCTTAGAGAGAATTGTCTGGTGACTTTAGTATTATGACCACTAAAACGTCTAAATAATGAACCCCAACTTATCTTTTCAAGTAATGCATCAAATTCCTCATTAGCTTCCACCGTTTCAGGCCCTGAGATCTCGAATCGACTAAGAGAATCCATTTTCTCATCACTACAACTCTAGTCTCAGTTTGGGATGAATGTCGTTGTGAAGATGGAAGGAATAGGGATCCAAGTTAAAGGCATCACATGAACCATCAAATTACTAATTGATTCATACGTGACAAGAAATAAAACCCCAAATTTGGCCATAGTAACCAAATTTTTAAATAATGAAGACAAGTGCCAATGTTTTGCGCTATGATTTAACAGATAGACTAGTCGTAACTAGTGGAACTCTCAGAAATCATTATGTTAACACTTCCAATTTTAACTAAAATTTGAGATTCGAAATACTATAATTCAGGGTTTGATAACCATATAACACAGAGAACGAAGCGTTGATAATATAGAGAATGGAATGATAGCTTCGTGCAGGCGTCATAAATGGTAATGGTTATCAGTAATTATGGAATCGAATTTCAATGACATGACTCCATCATTAACCAACAAATTTCAGTTGTATTGATTGGTGTGATAAAATAAAATCCAAAACTCGATATTAATATGATCTGAATCTTCTTGTAGGTCATTCCGTAAAACATCATTAATCATTAAACCCCCTTGATTGTCTTGCTTTTAAACTTGAGGTTTATTAAACCAGGGAAAACATCAACGATTGATCAAATGTATTATAACTAAAACTTATTAAATATTAAGTGTTTAAATAAAAATCACTCCTTACAAATATAACACAAGAAATCTTGCTAAAATTCAAAGTGGTATATAAAGGTAAACTTTAGCTATGTGAAAAACATATATAAAAATTATCATTGCTATGTATTTGCAAATAAAATGACATAATATTTAAATGATAAATTTTTCTATGTAAAAACATATCATTAGGGTTAAATAGAACTTTGACATTCGAAATAATACAATTCAGGGTTTGATAACCATATAACACAAAGAACGAAGCGTTGATAATACAGAGAACAAAATGATAGCTTCGTACATGCGTCAAAAATGGTAATGGTTATCAGTAATTATGGAATTGAATTTCAATGACACGAATCCATCATTAAACCAACAAATGTCACTTGTATTGATTGGTGTCATAAAATCAAAGCCAAAACTAGATGTTAATATGATCTCAATCTTCATGTAGGTGATTGCGTAAAATATCATTAATCATTAAAACCCCTTGATTGTCTTGCTTTTAAACTTGAGGTTTATTAAACCAAGGAAAACATCAAAGATTTATCAAATGTATTATAATGAAAACTTATTAAAGATTAAGTGTTTAAATAAAAACCACTCACAAATATAACACAAGAAATCTTGCTAAAATTCGAAGTGGTATATAAAGGTAAAATTTAGCTATGTGAAAAGCATATATAAAAATTCTCATAGCTATGTATTTGCAAATAAAATGACATAGTATTTAAATGATAAAGTTTTCTATGTAAAAACATATCATTAGGGTTAAATAGGATGTTTAACGTAATTTATCAACCCTAACCATATACATTGCCAAAACTAATGATGAATACTTTGTCAAAAGGTCTAAATGAAATAAATCAAACCTAACTACAACAAGTTTAGAATGCATTTTCAATTATCTTTAATTTAATCTGAAGAACTATTTAGTAGGCTGTAATTTAAATATCTCGAATCAATATATAATCAGATATATTGATAATAAAAATTGATTAAAAATTAAAAGATTAATAGCTGCTAAATTATTAAATTTATGAAAATGCTTCCTAAACTTCCAGTATAATCATTAACTCTTCTTTAATTGAGAGTACCTTCAGAATCGAAGATTTTGAAGGCACTATTATATAATTTTGTGATAAATTATAGAAGAGAACAGATCAATTTTATTCAGCGAAGCAAAAAAATTGAGAGGGTTGTTGCCTGCCAACGATGACCTCGGTGAACCAGTTATCTCTGCTTATTCAAATTTAAATAAATGTGCAAATAAAATCTCAGAATCTACTCAAAACAATTATAAATTTTCAGTCTAATAAAAACCATTGTCTAATTCATATTTGCAAACATGGTTCAGAATTATCCTTATTCCTATTAATACAGATGTCATTAAGGAATAGCTTAAGAAATATTCCTGTCAAAACAAAGTACTCATAGAAATGATAATCTAAATCATCAGTATAAAGATATAAGAATTTACTTCTCTGAAAATTTTCCAAGATCTGTTCCAGTTATTGAATTCATGTACTTTATTTATTTTTAGCTCTTTGATTGAAGACTACTATCTAGACATGGTAACCTGTTATGATAGTATTATTCACGAGAACTACCTAGGATAAGAAAGTCGGCTCGTGATGAGACCTGTTGTCCCTTGATCATTTGACCAAGAGCCATCACCCTGGTAATCAGAAATGAAGTTATACTAGATAGTACTAATGATCATGATTAGGCCAGCTCATAATGAGGCCTCCTATCCTTCAATCAGAGTTATATTCCATTTTATTTATTTTTTAAAATAAGAGATCACTACCCAACATGGTAACCAAATGGCAATGTCAATCACAAAGATTATCGGAAAATGAATCGGCTGGCTCGTGATGAGACCCCCTATCTCTTGACCTTATGACCTAGAGCCATTATCAGTTTTCTGATAATGTCATACTAATAATATTTACGATCCTAATCAGATCGGCTTATTACTAAGACCTTCTATCTACTATTTTAAAATTTAGAAAATTTTATTAAAGGGAACAGATCTAGAAATTTTGCAGATTTTAAACCACTTAAAAGAAATGATTGATAATAGAGATTAATAAAGATTTTCTAAGTACTGAGCTTTGAAAAGGCATTAATCAACCATCCTAACTGTAAAGAAAAACATGTTATGGGGAAAATCTAAATCATACTCGCAAAGATTATCCAGCAATGATAGGTTCTTAAGAGACTAAAAAAACTCTGATCACTTTGAGCTAATTTAATAAGGTTCAATTTATCATAGCAATCTTAATCTAATGAACAAACTGGGATTTAAGCCATAGGGATTATTTATTTACAAATTCCCTCTCAAATAAGACTATGTATATATAAGATTAAAAAGACATATATTATTTATTTACAAATATCTTTTCATACTAAACGATTCTTACTATTCAATCTAATGAAAGTATGTACATAAATTGAAAGATTATGATGAGTTGATAATAAAATTAAATTTTCAAAGAATTAAAAATGAAGTTTAAAATGGATTTTAGGAATATTTACAAATCCAATTTTGAATGTACATGAGAAATAAGATTTTGCAATAATTGTTTCTCATGAAGGATTGTATAGAAATATTAACAAACTTATAAAGTTCTGCAATGATAATATATACAGAAAACTAGATCTGAAATTTTTAAAATTATTTATAAAAGATTGATTGAAAATAAAATAATAAAAGCTGTATAGTTATCAACAAGTTCATGTAAAAATTATACATAGGTTCAAAGCCTAATGCAATCAACCGAAATATTTTTTTAAGATCAGTCTGTTCACTGGAAATGTTTCAGACTGACCTTCTAATGTTTTTAGGCAGAAAGTGCTTTGACCTAACTTCTCAGTAATGACAAATGGGCTTGTTGAGGCTTGGAAATTCGCAGGCAGCAACAATAAGGGATTCTCCCCAATCAACGTTCCCAACTAGCCCATTGACTGTTTGGTATAGGGAATCCGTCCGGTTTGCGGTCCGGCTACCGTAGGTCAAGTAACAAAACAAAGGCTTTACCGGTTACGGCCCGGTCCACCAAGTTTTTGTAATTTTGACTTAATGTATGAAATGCATAGGCCTAATTAACAATGCAGGGTGATCGAGATGCAGGGAGCAGTCACAATGTGATGCGTAGGTTCTTACCTCTCGTCTTAGGCTCACAAGCATCTACATCACATATGCAAGAATGAAACAAACTAACTATCCATCTAACTACCTATCTATCCAGCTATCCCCAGGGAGCTAGATTATGATTTATTTATGAGTAATGTGGATTATTCATGTATTATAAACAGAAATTATAGGTAGCTGATATTCTTCTCTACAACACATGAAAAATTAAAGATATTTCAACAATCAGATAACCAACTCTTTCATAAGCAGCATACATTACTCATAGTGGAAATCTTCATAAAATAAACCGGAAAACATTCATACAAGAACATAGGTTCAATGAGTTAGAATGGTCTCACAGTTAATGGACATAAAGCTGAAAACGAAATAGTTCCTCTTCAACAAATCCATAGCACAACATTTGAATATTCCACTAAGATTTCTCCAACAGGCAAACTATAATTTTCTATTGCAAAAGGAAATAGTTCTTCTTACAATATGTCTTCACCAATCTCACTGGGAAAAAGTCCCTCCCTTCTTCTAAGTCTTTTACATTTATACAAAAAGGGTCAGACTGTTGGGTTGCCCAAAGTGACCTTTGGGCTTCCCAACCTCTCGTCTCCCAACGTTCTATTTTTCTTAAATGTTTTACAAAAATTAGTTACAAATTATAATGATGACCGACCCTTCATGAGGAAGGGCCCACTTGACTATCCAGAAACTTCCTCCATGCTACAGCCTCATTAGCGATGCCTTCAAAAGTACAAGGTTCTAAAAACTGAATATTTATCTCAAATTTCTCAGCTTGTTTCTTGATAGCCTTGAACCTGGGCATACTCAATTGGAGCTGATCTTCCAGAAGAAGTACACTGATGGCTAGGTGATCTACTTGGCTTCTCAAGATCAGATCATCCATGGCTTTGATATCCTGCACCTTAGCTTCTTCCTCCTGGAATCTCTTCTGCAATAGCTCCACAAAAGCATCTTGATATGGGAAAACTTCAAGCTTCTCCTCCGCTTTTATCTGGCACCGGTTGTATGTATTGAGAAGTATTATGGAGAATTCGGTGCATAATCCATTTGTCTTCTTTACTTCCTTCTTGAAGTCTTCAACAGTATTTATAGAAAACTCCACTAGGTTATAGTCTCGTTTGAGGGCCTGCTGGTCTTTTGCCGGTAGCTCTGCTGGGGATTCCTCCTTGTTCTCCAACCTTGCCATTCGTACAGTTAGGATCTCTAGGATGTCCTGGGACCTGTGCACAAAGTAGGATGCAGTTTGCAGGATCTCCTCCAATCGGCCATCGATCTGCAACACTTTACACCTTTCTTTTTCAACAGCAGTCTACAGCTGCAGCATCTTGGTTTTTTGGGTCAATACATGCTGCTTGAGAGGCTAAAGATCAACCTGCTGTTCTCTTGCTACTTCCAAAGCAATGTTCAAAGCAGAAATATGCTCCTGATGTTTGTTTCTCAGCTCTTGGGTGTGCATATCATTGGCCTGCAAGAGGATCTTCAGTTGTTCTTCTAGCTCCTCCACCTTTGCCAGTAGTTGTCCCTTCTCACCCTTTATATCTTGGCATTCCTTCTGCACTTTCTCTAGGGCCTCCTGTGCTATTTCCTTGACTTGCATTTCTACTTGGAGGGCCTGTACTTCAGCTCTTGAGGATTTCATTTCCCGTTGCACATCTTCATATTTCCTTTTGAGCCTGTTGCTCTCTTCCCTTTCGTGCCTCAATGTATCCTTTAATTGAGCATAATATTTCTTAGATTGCTCCAAGTTTATCATTATCTTGCCTATATTATCTTCTGAAGCTTGGATGAATGCGGACCCATTTTTTAGGGTAAATCTCCGATCCTCATCAGTTCCTAGCATAACATCAGTATCTGTTATCATTTTACCAGGTAGACCTTCCACCTCAACTTTCCTCTCTATCCTCTTTATTATTCTTTTTGTTGACCTATCATAATATATAGTGTTGAAATTAGGGATTTCCTTTCCCTTTTCCTGCACAAAAGGGACCAGCTTGAGCGTGGGCACCATGGGTATGCTGGTAGCAGGTACTTGAGGGGTCTGAACCTCGGGGTTCTCCATCTCCTGAGTCTGCCCTGTTGCTGTTTCAGAAGCTGACTGCTATGTCAACTTTATTTTTTCAGCTTCTTGATTTTGGAGCTCCTCATCGAGCTTTCTCTTTGCTTCTTCTACTTCTTTGGCTGCTTCCTCTGCTTTCTCAACCGCTTCCTGGGCAGCTCTTTTTTCTCCTTCTGTCTGCAACCTTTGTGCAGCTTCTTTTTCCAACCTCTGGGCTTCGTCATCCCTCCTTTTGGCTTCTTCCTCAGCCTTAGCATGTTCGTCCCCTTTTCCTCCTTTGGTGGGAATTTTCTTCGTGAACCTTCTCTTCAGGGTAGTCATGTTTGGGGAATTCCGGAAGATAGATTCTTCCCTATCAAAATGGTGAGTATACTCCAAATGCACCTTATGCTCTTTACAGTGCTCAGCTACTTTCCTGTGAGTATTATTTCTCCAGAAAGGCATCTCGCCAAAATGGAACTTCTCCAACTCTTCTATGAATTCAGCAGCTTGTTTCACCTTGGTGAATCTGTAGCTTCCTAGCTTGAATGGAAAAGGAGGGTAGGCAGTCTTCTTATGTTCGAACAAAAAACTTCCTATTCCATCTATGAACACTTGTCTGACTACCTCCTTGTTGACTATGTAATCTAATGCATATTTGGGTAGCAGTGAAGGTGTTCTTGATCCTCCAAACATCCGGAAGTACATGCCATTTTCAGTTAAGTAATAATCCACGTATTCTTCTATTAATTGCATGGATTATTCCGACATATAGTCACACTCCTTCCGGAAAATGAGTGTGTACAGTGGCATAATGAAATTCTCACAGACCTCTCTGTAATGGCTATGGTACTGGTGAGCCCACAATGGTATGTAAGCGGCATAAACAGGCATTCTTTCCCTGTCCCAGATGCACCTGAAACCGGGGAAAGGTTGGTTGCACAATATGCAGTCTATCAATATTGAACTCATATAGAATTTCGATCTTTTCCAGGACTCTCCCTCCAAGGCTGCGGTCAAGCAAGAAGAAAGACTGCTGGATACCATGCTGGAACAATTGAAAATTGTCCCTTGGGTGGCCACATGGAAAATGATGGGTATCCACTCTAGCTTGAAGAGTCTACCATGAGCTCTCCCAAATACCCTATTGAGAATCAGAGCTATAAATCTGTAGGGAGCCCTCAAGTTCGCTGTATCATACTCACTTGTTGGCCTGTACCGGTAATGCTTTCCCTGCAACAGCATTCTCTTAAGAGTTTCCACCAGGTCCATTCTGATGCTATTCAACCAGTCTTCAGATAAGAATACTTGGGCTTCTGGCAGGTGATAAGCCAACACCACATATCCAGGGATAAATGCAGCATAACCCTGTCCTTCAACGTTTCCCAGAATCATCGTGGTTGTATCTACCCGGGGCAGAATCCAGCCAATTAATTCAGAGCATGGGAACAGCTCTGTCCTGGTGGCAACTTTCATGAGAGCAGATTTCTCTATGTTAGCATAGATGGATTCTTCCTCTAGGCCCATGTCGGGAATTTCCCTGCAGGAAATCAATCTATATATTTCACCCCATTTGTACTCGGGTTCAACACCAGAAACACATTGAGTGTCTTCATATATGTATTCGGTCTTCATGACAACCTCTACTTTTGGTTCTTCTTTGACCATAGGGGCCTTCTTTTTTTGTCTCTTGGACATTGTGAGCTCTTCCTGCCATGTATAACATCATGACATTCAGCAATTCAAGTTGCAAACATTCACAAGACACTGTGCAGCATTTTATGCTTTCTATGTGTACCATGACAACAACTAGTCCATGAAGCTAGGATATAAGCCCTTTGGGATGAATAATCAAACTAGTATGCATTACTGTGCAATGTGCCATTTTTCCTATGTCTAATATGATAGTGATCAGTGCAACAAATGCATGCATTGTATAGCCCTGAAATGCCCTGACTATCAGAACTACTGAAACCAATGTGTCGTATTCTATGACCTTATCTATATCTAGCATGAATCAAACTCAGTCCGGTGAAACAAAATGAGCAATCTACTACTGCCACATGATACTTAACAATTTATCAACCATATTTGAGGCAGCATAAAATCTACATCACTACGTAGTGTGCCGTTTCTCCCAAGATAGCAATCCATGAAGCAAATGCATATATATCAAATGCAAGGTGCAGCATTCGGCAATTTGGTCTATTGCATAGCAAACAAAGAAGAGGGTTGAATGCATCAAGATTGTGCTAGTCGCCTATGTTTTCCAACACCAAACATTTTAACAATATAGCCCAACAGACATAAAACTGACGAAGACTCATGTGGTTTGCGGCAAAATAGTTACATTAACTCGACTACACATTTCGTTCTCTGCGGGTATTATTATCACTTTTCTGCACATGATGCTTACATCAAAACCACTACCCATGTTATTTTCAGTTAATGAACTACAACAGTAGCATATCCCTTTTAACCATTTAGGGTTTCAGACAACTGAACACAAAAGAGCACCGCAGAGCTGCACAAGCAACCAGGCTAGGATTCAAGACCATGGGTAACATGAAATTCGACCGAAAAAAGGAAACATCAAATGCCATAGGAAAAACCCCCACCAAACCTTCCTTCACACCTCATTGTCACATACGAGGAGGCTAGGTGTAGGCGGCGTAATGGCCGCCTGCACCACCTCCATCGAGTATGCGTACGGTCGTACACCAACGACCGCGAGCCAAAATAATTATTTCATAGGTTAAAAAATGCCCCCAACTGCAAACAAGATTCCTCAATACGTGGGTGCTATCACAAGGAGGACAAAGGAATGACCGCAGTAAAACCTAACCACAGGTAAAACCCCCGTACGCATGTAACACAGGGTTAAGGGGATACAACCCTAGTAAAACACCCAACCGCAGCAAACATCACCAAAAACCTTGAACAGAACGAGGTAGGGAAACATGAGCCTACCTGGCAGTGACGCGTAACTAACGTGGCGAAAGCGGTCGGGCTTCCTCAACTGCCACCTGGATGCGAGTACTGGCATGGTGGTCCACGAGCTTCAAGGGGTCGATAGCGCAGGATGATCACGACAGTTTGAGCAAAACAAAACAATAGAATAATCCAACTCGCTTATCCCCATATATACAAATGGTTCTCACGTGTGATGGGTTTTGAATCGGATGGGAAACAACTTTGGGTCGGAGGGTAAAATGTAAAGCCTTCCGCAATGGTGGAAAGTCATAACCTAAATTCGACCGTAGTGACAAGCAAGGCGAAAAACTAACGATCGGACGTCGGAGGGCTCTTAGGCTTGGATGATGAAAGCCAACTTTTCTCCATAACGATGGAAGGTCGAACCGCGGATTCATCTGCAACTGCAGGACCCAAAGACTTAAAATGTTAAAGGGCTGATGGGAAAAGAAGCAGCTTTCCTTCTGCAACAGCGGAATAAAGAAACGATAAAGCTTCCAATTCAAAACTAATATTCCGCTGAGGCAAAACACATACATCGGAAAGAACGCTGAAAATCAAACCCCAAACTCATCCGCAACGGCGGAGGCCAAATGCAAAGAGCCGTCCGCAACGGCGGACAAGGAAATAACCACACCTTCCGACTTAAAACCAAAAGTCATCCGCAACGGCAAAAAAAGAAAAGGAAAAAACCTCCGCAACTGCGGGAATGTCAATTAAACAAACTTCCAATTCAGAGTGGCTTCAAAGGAATTCAAAGATAATGATAATGCTTGATAAAAAAGGGAATTTTCCCAATGCTAGAGGGAGATGTAAACATGTGGTAAACCAATTCAGCATAAGAAACCCTTTCTGAAAGCTCCCTGACCAAATCAAAGCATAAAATCAAGCTAGCCTAAGCTAAAGGAGGGTCCTAATTTTTTTTTGGAATTTTGGGAAATTTGTTGCAGCTGCAACAATTGGTGACTACCTGGTGAACCCCAGATCTCTGAATTAACTCCTTCCCAGTGCAAGACTATCTGAATAAAAATGAAATCTTCTAGACGCTTGTATTCCTAAGCAAGCCAAATAATGCATTTAAATTATTTAAAGAAGTCCATTCTTTTGGGAGATGGTAACATCAAAAGTATTACAAGTCTGAATAACTCTTTTGAGGCTAACTAAGTGAGGTTTATTTTTCCTGTCCTCATTTAGTTTACAGCTTGGACACCACAGGATTGTAACAGAGAGTAAACAACATTATCCTTTTGCTCCACATTCCCATGCCAACTGCACTTTTGTGCCTTTCGAACTTTAGTTCTTTTGATATGAGTCCTCCTGCAAGCCTTTTCTTACTAAATTTTAATTCAGGATCCTCTATCCCATAGTGTCCTTTTGTGTGAACAATGTATTTCATATTTCAGTTCACGGACGGAGAGGATCTTGTGGCCATTTTAGTACTTCATGCTTTGATATTTTGCTTTGAAATATATTGTTTTTCTTTAAGGAGTTTTGACTCTTGATAGCTTTTTGCTTTTCTAAATATATGACATGGGATCATTTATATATGATATACTGTTTTACTCTGCTTCCTTTCCATGAGTCTTTTGCTGTCACCCCCTTGGGTATTTAAGATGTGAAATGGATGGAGCCTCTAAATAGTATTCCATACCTCTTTTACTTCTGAGTTATTTACAGGGGTTAAGTAAGACTTCAATGAATGCATTGCCAGTTAGGAAAACTGTTACTAGAAGACATTCTATACTTTAAAGCACAGTCTTTCGCTCAAGATTTCAGTTAATAAAGAACCCTGATGTTCCCATTGCAACCAAAAGTTTGCCTCTTTATTCAAGACCAAAAGAAATGCTAGCAAAACAATAAAATAGACAGCATTAAATCAAACAATAAAAAAAAAGCATCAAAGCACTAAAGAACACAAAATCAATTTATTTATGTACAAAAAGAAAGAAAAATTATTGCCCACTCCTGAAAATCTTTAATCACGGGAAGTTAAGGGGTGGGTTGAATAATAGGGATGAGTTGTTTAACCATGATCTAGCTGTGCTATTTTTGAAACTGAACACATGTCTACTATTCTATAATCATTTCTTACAGCCTGAGGAAATTGAAGGAGATCAAGCTGAGTGTCAGTTATATAACTAGCCTTTCTTGAAGTAAGATGTCTTAACTCAAACTCAGTTAGATAATTTCCCAGGACAGAATCAACAGATTCGTTTCCCTCTCCTAACTTAGTGACATTGCACTTCATGTAGGGATCTCTTAATATCTTAATCAGGTTTGGGCTGCCCTTCTGAGGTAACCACAAGTGAGACCAATCCGAAGCAAAATACCCATTCAGTCTTGCTGTCCAATCTTGGTTCAGGATCATTCCATAGCCATCAGGTATGTCTGCTACTATAATGTCAATGTAATGACATGTCCTTTTATTTGTAGACAATCGAATCAGAACATTCTCCATCTCCCCCACTACTTTGACACTAGTCTTGTCTAGTTGAGTGACGTCCCAAATAGTAGGTTTTAACTGCCCATTGAGTTTTTTGCAAACTGCTAGAGGCATAACATTCATCGATGACACAGAGTCCACCAAACAATTATGCACCTTATGATTCAAAATTTCAAGAGTCACAAGAAAAGGTGGAGCGCTAGTTTTCATTGTCCTAGTTAATTCGATCTTTTCTTCCATAGGTTGGTTTTTTGTGGGCATCTCCTCTTTAATTCTGTCATCCTTTCCTTCCTCATCATCTTCCACAGGTTTGGCAGGTTCAACGAGTGGCTCTTTTTCCTATTTGCAAGTAGTGACTTTAGGCATGTCATCTTTAGCCTTCACATCTACCTGCCTCTTGACTTTGTCTTGCAATTCTTGAACCTTTAGAAGTATTGCATTGTCCTTAATTGCTAGGTTCTTATCTTTTGTGGCTGTAGGTGTATATTTAGACTTGAGAGCATTTTCTTCTGTGTTAAACAGTGAAACCCCATTCCATAAGAACATTGTATCATCCTTTTGCTTCTTTATGGTCTGTTCTTTTCCTCTGTCTTCAGTAAATTTGGAGTTCAGCAGCTTATTCATTACAAAAGACATTGAATTCAACCATTGAGGGAATTTCTTCTCAGAGTGGGGTTACTGGTGAAAGGTACAGAAATTATCCCCCCCTATTTCTGTTATATTTATTGAGGCTAAATCTGGGGAAGGAATTTTCCATTGGTTTTGATCCTCTCTTTTCGGATAGTAGGGCTTATAAGTTTTCTGAATGTCCCTTTCCTTTTCCAGGTCCATTATTTGGTTGGAAAGCTTCTGCATCATTTTCATCATTCCCTCAAGATCATGTGGGTGATCCTCTTTCGGTTTAGACAGTAGTAAAGCTCTTCTATATGTAGTTTCCTTTCCAGGTAGATCCAGATAATCTTCTACACTTTCCCTCTCCGCCTCTACTCTTTCAGCCTCTTCATAAGTTTCTACCAATGTAGGTTTGGCCTTCACCTTGGCAAACATGGCCAGTTTAGGTCCTAGGGCTGAGGTAAAATACTCGATTAAGACCTTGTCTGAGGGTCTGTCAGTTTCAGAAAAGTTCTTTAGGTATATTGAAAATCTTTGAGTGAAACTACATACTTTCTCATCCTTCTCTTTTATTAATAAACCAAGACCTTTCATTAATGAGGCATGCATTTTCTTGGCTGTATATTTACTCCTGAAAACCTTTTTGAAAGAGTTCCAGTGTGGGATCGAGTTTGCGGGTAGGGAAAAGTACCATGAAGCAGCTGCCCCTTTCAGGGTATGAGGGAATAATCTAAAGACAACATCTTCGTACTCCCCAGCCCTTAACCCTTCTACTGCTAAATAAAAACTCTGCAAGTGATCATCTACAATGGTCTTCTCCTCAGGGTCAAACTTAGGCAGCAGCTTCTCAAAACCTTGAGGTAAGTTATGCAATGGAGGCGTAAGGCTCAAAGGTGATCTAGCTCTCCAAACAGGTAATGTGTTGGGCTGGTTCACAATCACACCAGCCATGAGTACAGGCAAAAGAACAAAATCTGATCAAAGAGCAACGTAGGGTGAGAACAGGCTTTCTGACTTCAAAGGTATAGCCAAAAATTGTAAATACTTGGGTTAGGTTACAAGCTTCAAATATCTGCTAGTAAGGTAATCTTGGGAAAACTAATTTTCCATGGCCAGCCATGCACTGGCGGCCCTCCTTCTAGTGCCAGAACTATTGACGCCTGGAAATTCACAGGCGGCAACAGTAAGGGATTCTCCCCAATCAACGTTCCCAACTAGCCCGTTGACTGTTTGGTATAGGGAATCCATCCAGTTTGAGGTCTGGCTATCGTAGGTCAAGTAACAAAACAAAGGCTTTACCGGTTACGGCCCGGTCCACCGAGTTTTTGTAATTTTGACTTAATGTATGAAATGCATAAGCCTAATTAACAATGTAGGGTGATCGAGATGCAAGGAGCAGTCACAATGTGATGCGCAGGTTCTAACCTCTCATCTTAGGCTCACAAGCATCTACATCACATATGCAAGAATGAAACAAACTAATTATCCATCTAACTAGATATCTATCCACCTATCCCCAGGGAGCCAAACTATGATTTATTTATGAGTAATGTGGATTATTCATGTATTATAAACAGAAATTACAGGTAGCTGATATTCTTCTCTACAACACATGAAAAATTAAAGATATTTCAACAATCAGATAACCAACTATTTCATAAGCAGCATACATTACTCATAGTGGAAATATTCATAAAATAAACTGGAAAACATTCATACAAGAACATAGGTTCAATGATTTATAACGGTCTCACAGTTAATGGACATAAAGCTAAAAACGAAATAATTCCTCTTCAACAAATCCATAGCACAACATTTGAATATTCCAATAAGCTTTCTCCAACAGACAAACTGTAATTTTCTATTGCAAAAGGAAATAGTTCTTCTTACAATATGTCTTCACCAGTCTCACTGGGAAAAATTCCCTCCCTTCTTCTAAGTCTTTTACATTTATACAAAAAGGGTCAGACTGTTGGGCTGCCTAAAGTGACCTTTGGGCTTCCCAACCTCTCGTCTCCCAACGTTCTATTTTTCTTAAATGTTTTACAAAAATTAGTTACAAATTATATTGATGGCCGACCCTTCATGAGGAAGGGCCCACTTGACTATCCAGAAACTTCCTCCACGCTGCAGCCTCATTAGTGATGCCTTCAAAAGTACAAGGTTCTAAAAACTGAATATTTATCTCAAATTTCTCAGCTTGTTTCTTGATAGCCTCGACCCTGGGCGTACTCAATTGGAGCTGATCTTCCAGAAGCAGTACACTGATGGCTGGGTGATCTACTTGGCTTCTCAAGATCAGATCATCCATGGATTTGATATCCTACACCTTAGCTTCTTCCTCCTAGAATCTCTTCTGCAATAGCTCCATAAAAGCATCGTGATCTGGGAAAACTTCAAGCCTCTCCTTCGCTTTTATCTGGCACCGGTTGTATGTATTGAGAAGTCTTCTAAAGAATTCAGTGCATAATCCCTTTGTCTTCTTTACTGCCTTCTTGAAGTCTTCAGCAGTATTTATAGCAAACTCCACTAGGTTATAGTCCCGTTTGAGGGCCTGCTGGTCTTTTGCCGATAGCTCTGCTGGGGATTCCTCATTGTTCTCCAACCTTGCCATTCGTACAGTCAGGATCTCTAGGACGTCCTGGGAACTGTCCACAAAGTAGGATGCAGTTTCCAGGATCTCCTCCAATCGGCCGTCGATCTGCAGCACTTTACACCTTTCTTTTTCAACAGCAGTCTACAGCTGCAACATCTTGGTTTTCTAGGTCAATACATGCTGCTTGAGAGGCTGAAGATCGACCTGCTGTTCTCTTGCTACTTCCAAAGCAGTGTTAAAAGTATAAATCTACTCTTTATGTTCGTTTCTCAGCTCTTGGGTGTGCATATCATTGGCCTAGAAGAGGATCTTCAGCTGTTCTTCTAGCTCCTCCACCTTTTCCAATAGCTGTCCCTTCTCACCCTTTAGATCTTGGCATTCCTTCTGCACTTTCTCTAGGGCCTCCTGTGTTGTTTCCTTGACTTGCATTTCTAATTGGAGGGCCAACACTTTAGTTCTTGAGGATTTCATTTCCCGTTGCACATCTTCATATTTCCTTTTGAGCCTGTTGCTCTCTGCCCTCTCGTGCCTCAATGTATCCTTTAATTGAGCAGAAGATTTATTGGATTGCTCCAAGTCTATCATTATCTTGCCTATATTATCTTCTGAATCTTGGATGAATGCGGACCCGGCTCTTAGGGTAAATCTCGGATCCTGGTCAGTTCCTAGCATAACAGTAGTATCTGTTATCATTTTACCAGGTAGACCTTCCGCCTCAACTTTCCTCTCTGTCCTCTTTATTATTCTTTTTGTTGCCCTATCATAATATACAGTGTTGAAATCGGGGATTTCCTTTCCCTTTTCCTGCACAAAAGGGACCAGCTTGAGCGTAGGCACCATGGGTATGCTGGTAGCAGGTACTTGAGGGGTCTGAACCTCGGGGATCTCCATCTCCCGAGTCTGCCCTGCTGCTGTTTCAGAAGCTGACTGCTGTGTCAACTTTATTTTTTTAGCTTCTTTCTTTTGGAGCTCCTCATCGAGATTTCTCTTTGCTTCTTCTGCTTCTTTGGCTGCTTCCTCTGCTTTCTCAGCTGCTTCCTGGGAAGCTCTTTTTTCTCCTTCTATCTGCAACCTTTGTGCAGCTTCTTTCGCCAACCTCTGGGCTTCTTCATCCCTCCTTTTGGCTTCTTCCTCAGCCTTAGCCTGTTCGTCCCCTTTTCCTCCTGTAACGAATCCCTATCATCATTTTATAAGTTTTTCAAATAATTTGCACACCATTATATAAATAAGAGATACTTGTTAATATCGATAAGGTTTTCTATATAATATTTGGCAATTTTCATGTATTAAATTATTTTATTGGGTTAACCCAGATCAAATAAATTTTAGTTAGATCTTGAAATCTTCAACATCAAAAATATGATGGACAAGTTGACAAAATTCCATTTTAGAATAACATAATTTTAAATCATCCTTCAACCTAAACTAAAAATGCTGTTGAGCACAAACTTTTCTGCCTATCAAATTGATATTACATGTCTGAAAAGAGGGTTCCTTTAAGTTTTCAAGAATTTCTAAGTCAAAGAAACTCTTAGAATCTCATTATGAGGTCAACATGTATGCCAATATCATTAATATATTATTGTCAATTGGGAAATATAAATTCTTGAGTTATTAAAATTATGAGAAATACTTTGAGTATCGTTTTGCAGCCATTCACCATGAATCTGTGTTTCTCTTCCATGTACTCTACAAAAACCAAGTTTCTAGTGAGTGGTCATATGAAAATGTTAATGGATTTATAGTCTTATGATAAACAAGTCCCACCACATGGCAAGGGGAATTTTATTCCTACTTAGTATAAAGAGTGAAAGGAAAAATTTGGAGTACATTAAATAAAACACATATTTTAAAGGGGCCATTCTCTCATCCTTCTATCTTCATGAAATGATGTTGCATCATTAGGAATGATAAAAAAAAATGTTGATGTGAAATACAATGACCTCTCAACTTTTGGTTTCTTGCAATATAAGATAGCCTTTGAAACGTTCCAAAAGTTGTCTTCATGTGACATGAAAAGGTTTAAATCAATAGTAACTAATTTTTTTTAAATTAGTGGAACATGCAAATGTTGAAATTGGTGGTACATGTGAAATTTGAAATTGTTACAACATGTAGTAGGAAAATTTTCAGGGGATGTATCAAGAACTTTGGGAAGAGTGTGATATAAATATTTTTTCCATAACTTTGGGCCTTGGATTCCATTTTGAGACTTTGGGGATATTTTGATATCAATATTTTGACCTTGTTCTCCATTTTTATTTCTCCTTATATTACTGGGAATGACTCATCAAGATATACAACTGCTATATTTTTATTATATTACTTATTATAAGATTCAAGGTTGCAAAATTTAATATCAACACATTGTCAATGGCTAAAAAGGATTCAATTTGAGTTTTTGGAATGGCCTATAAACTTGGTAACATGAATTTCATTTAATGTTCCTACAAAATCATTATCAAAGTGATCAAGACCATAACCCATGAAAATGGACTGAACTCATGGAAAATTCAACCAACCTTATTAAGGGGTGAATTAAATTATTCATGTTAAATGTACGTTTTCTAAAATATAGCTTAAATTTTAAACATTTACAACTTAATATATATTACAATGATGACATATATGAACTTAATATATATTACAATGATGACATATATGTACTGCCACTAGAAAGGAAATTACACATTCTTATCGATAGACAAATTAATAACAAGTGAATAATAGAGACATGGATACACGAAATCAAAGCCAAGAAGACCCACCAATCATTATAGTAGTTTTTTCACCAATATTATAGAAAGATTCATACTCGTAAGAAAACAATGATAGAAAAGAGCGTTTAAATTGAAGACGTAACAATAATGAAATTATGAATTACTTATGCATGAAAAATTAGCAAACATGGATAAAAAATGAAAAGTGCTGAAAACCTAAAGTGTCAAACTTTTTTTAAAATGTGGTTTACCATTTGTTAGAGGGATACTCCACGGAAAATCTCAATACCTGATATTCAAAATGAATCAAGGTATGGCCAGCTCATCATTCACAACATTTATTACAAAGGGCTCCACAAGAGCATCATGTCACTTACAAGAGTAGAACCTGGGTGGGGAGGGTAACATTCATTCCTCCCAACCACCCAAGCTACATCCATTTGACAGAGTGTCAAACTTGAGCATGGGAGAACACAAACATTATATATGTATACAAGAACTGTAAGGAAAAGGCGTTGTACTCATAATCACTCCACTCCAAATGAAAACATATTGTTTCCTTATTATTCATATTGTCATTATATCTACATGTATGAAATGGTTGAATACGAAGGAGATGGAACCAAAGATAATGTAAATTTAATATAATAAATTCATGTTGAATACAAATGAAAAATATGTGGAAGGAAAAATTATATAATTTTAAAGGTTAAGAAATCGAGAGGGTAGTTTCTTGAATAAATTTGAAGCTGCCACTTGGCCACCATGCCAAAAAAGAGCCACGAGGTGGCAATGTCCCTGACATTTCACCTGCGTTGGCTGGTGGTTTGCGATTTGCAGGACCCTAGTTTGGTTGGAGAAATGCTAGCTAGTTTTCCCAAAGTGGAGGATTGGTGTGTCTAAATCAATGTCAGGAAACTCACCTATTTGCAATTCCATAGCCATAGGAGCATTTGTGCTGGATTTCTCAAAACAAAATACATGGAATTTGTATTAGCAAAAGATTTAACCTATTTGATGCCTTAGAAAAGTATGTATTTCTTATTAAGTAATAACTAACTTTATTTAATTAATAATTTTTTAATAAAAAGAATAATTTTATTCAAATGGAAATTCTAATTTAAAATCCCTTATGGAAAGTTTCAAAATTTCAAATATAAATAAATAAAACCACTTCTCAAAATCATCAAAATCTGATAAAACAAGAATACATGAAAAACTTAAACACATTAACCAATATTTGGAAAAGATTAAAAATCATAACATTATAATATTTTTCTTGATTATTTTCAACTATTACTTATGATTATTATCATTAATTCAATAAATTTGTTGTTTTTAATAAAAATGAATTAAAACACGTTGATGTTGAATTTTGAAATCAAAAGTGTTGATTTCCTTCTTTTTTTTAAATGTGGTTCACCATTTGTTAGAGGGCTACTCCACGGAAAATTCGAACACCTGATATACAAACTGAATCAAGGTATGGCCAGCTTATCACACATTTTATTACAAAGGGCTCCACAAGAGCATCATGTCACTTACAAGAGTAGAACCTCGGTGGGGAGGGTAACATTCATTCCTCTCAACCATCCAAGCTACATCCATTTGACAGAGTGTCGATTTCCTTATGAGCCATGACACAAAACAATCAATAATAAAACGATTATGTCATGAAAAACTCACCTTGTTCATATATTTTAATACTCTTTTTTGATTGGTTGAATAATTATTATTGTAACTCTTGGATTCTTTGTGGAATTCCGACGAAAAAAAATAGAAAAAAAGGAAAAGCATCTGATAGAGTAATAGAAAGGTCATTAAAGATAGGAACAATAAATCGAAAGATTTTAAATAATAGTTAAATTAACACAAACTCCAAATTAGAAAGTCCAAGTAAATCTAAGTTGAATCGTAATCAAGGTAAAATGTTATTATCTATGATTTATTGTGTTCATCACATATTCTAGAATGCCTATGATTAAAGGAGTAGCTAGGGTTACAATACCTTCTATACCATGAAGAGAAGCAAACAAATAATAATGGTTGATTAAGGATTTTAAACAATATACAGTCTATGTTTAACAATTAAAAGGAGAAAATGTCTACATGGGTGTGGCTCATTCATGATTTTCCTGATATGAAGTCACATGTTCTAAAGGAGGTCACGAGTTCAAATCACACCCGGGCTTACTCGTGTCCCATGCTTGTGGGCTGTTGTGTGGAACATAGGGGTATAGAGGTAGTGGGAATGGATCCCTGGACCCCGTGCCATTTGAGTACCAGCCCATTCCCTAGTTGTTGATTTCCCTTGTATTAAAAAAAAATTAAAAGAATAAAATATACACGAGAACCCATAAACAGGATGAAGGAGCAAATGTATATTCATATAATCCACTATAGATAAGATGTGTAATACATATAAGATCTATGCTTAAATAACTAAGTTGTGTTTCTATAGAATTGAATAACAAGTCAGGGGTATTATGCATGCAGTTAAACCCACAGTTATACATAAAGAAAATCTACAACACAAACTAAAGTATAACCATTTTAAAACTTGGCTAACCTCAAGAAGGGTATGAACTAGCTTTTTCTTTGAATGAGGCAATGACCTCTAATAAAAGAACAACTTAAAATTAAATACAACTAGTGAAAAGACCCCAAAGTACTTCTACATACCTGGAATACGAATCCCACAATCCATTAAAACTTTCACCTAGGAAATCCATAGAGTTGGAAGATGGAATAAATTATAAGCAAGAGTTCAAGCATAAATGATACACATCCACCCACCCAAACACACTAATGATAGCTAATGAACATCCACAAAAGAACTCATGGGAAAAAAAGAATTACGAGTATGAGAATGGTAGAATAAATTATCGGATAAACTAATAGCTAAACATTAATATTAGATGCATCATCTTCAACTTATTATCCTTTCTTGGAGAATAAAACACATAATTAATTAATTGACAAGACTATACAAACTCTAGAGAATGAATGTTTACGGGATTTAAATATGTATGAGATGGATAAGAGGTAGAAAATACCTAGTAATCAATATTAAGGATTATTTATTGCCTGGTGTAGACACACAATAGATAACCATTGACCTTAATAATTCAAAATGGTTCAAAATGGGAAATTAGTACTCATGATGTGTACATTCGTTGTAAGTATAGTGAATGCCTCTTCTCCAAAGATTGAATAACACAACTTTCTCATTATACCATGGCATAAAACAAGGTAGAGCATGGAAATTGTAGGTAGAGCATGGAAATTTCCAATGAACCCAACCAAATGAAGTTACTTCCCCAGCTAGCTTGAGTACTCATTCCTAGTTAAAAGGAATACGACAATGTATTAAAGTGTCTTAGCTAGCTCAAGTATTCATTCCTCGTGAAAAGGCATGTACTAAGAAATTAATACAAAGAGTATTCTTATAATTAATTGCAACAAAGCCTGTAAATGATACTCTAAATTCCTATTTTAGAAGAATACGAGCACTCTTTTGATTTTGCAATATTATCTAAAAAAACAAGTCATCCACTCGATACCACATAAAAAATATGGAACAAACTCAATTCCGGGAAGGGAAGATATTAATAGCAATAGAAGGGATGCACATACCTCTTTCTCTCTATCAAAACACAAAGAAGTATAGAGATGTCTCTACCATTTCAAATTTCAGGTGAAAGGCGAATGTATTACGTTAAAACTAGTTCAAAAACAACCATTAAGAAACCATATGAATCAATTGAGATATAAATATACTTGTAATTTGATTGCAAGTAAGGTTACAGTCCAAAGGACTACGCATTACGATAGTTGATGAACATCAAAAAAAAATTATAGCATTGTAAACTTGTCCCAAAATAGTCCAAAATTAAATTGCAATACACTAAGATTTGGAAATATGTTATTCCTACTACACTCCTAACACTGTACATGCACATGAACTGACCTACAAGAAAATAAAAAAACTGTATTAAAAGAACTAAGCAACATAGATACTTCATATTAAAGAAGGAGAACATCTCTATCATGTTCTTGTTGGGAACTTCCATTCCTAAACTGGCTGAAGAATAGAAACCTCCTTCGTACTCTTTACTTCCATGAAAGGAGAATGAGGACAATAAATGCACTCGTTCATACTCACAGGAATATCCAAGTAATCTCGTATCCCTTCTAGTATTTGTTCCCACAAACTTCCTTTTATATCCTACATCCTAATGTCTAGATTGGAGGTGTATTATGAGATTAGTCTCATGGACTCTAGAATCCCTCCAATTCTATCTTGAACCACACACAATTTTTGTTTACAATCATTGAAATCCAACCTCATTCTACTGAACATTTCTATCCATGTCGACATACTTGCTATTCGATGACTAAAAAAAGAGGGAACTACTTCTCCAATAAGTCTGAAACTTTCACTCCCAAATCGAAAGAAATTCCTACATTTGGGAGGAAGATCCAAAGGGTTCCATATTTCACCTTCAATTTATTCCAAGACCAAACTCTCCACTACATTGCCTTCCAAACTACTATGTAGAGGACACTATTTACCCACAACTCGCTGAATAAAGAAGGAAGCATGATTTCCTATAGAGAAGTGTGATATTAACCTGACACAAGATGCCTAGCCCTATGAAGAATAGTAGCCAAAGGTATCTCCTCCAAACAAGAGTCTAGGTTATTATCTTTTGACTAAAATAAATTGCTACTAAAAATGAGTTATTCATCAAGAATATGGAACATGTTATTATCTTCCGATTCAAATAAATTGCTACTAGAAATGAGTTATTCATCAAGAATATGGAACAAATTACCCTCTCCAACCCTCATCTCTAAGTACAAAGACTTTAATTCTCTCATAACGAACCCATACCATGAGATCTTGGTTGCATAAATCCTGATCGCTAATGTAAACAATTCGCAATAGTATGAAACTTGGTGATCGATAATGTCAATTGCAGTGAATTTTTTCCAGCCATACCAATTACTTAAACAAATAAAATAACACAAGTAACATCACATTAAAATCATTGGCGACATCCTTGTGTTGATTCCTTGGGAACAACACCCCAAGAAGACGTTAACTGCATACAACAAATCAAACGCTAGAAAAATAGCATTTACAGTAAATTATTTTTGATACATAAAAATCAAACTATTGAAAAAGTTTGGAAACAAAAAAATGTACATGACTAAGCCCCCCAACTAATCCGCTTGCATGAAAACTAAACGTCGTGGACATAATACAGGGTGGTTATTTTGTACATGACTATAAATTCCAGAAACTCAAAGATCAAGGGCCTTTTTTCTTGTGAATATTTCATATATTTATGTTAGAATTTGTAATAAGGAGATTCCCTATTCGACGAAGCATTTTATGAAGATTTTTAATTATGATGTTTCATATGCTATGGAATCTTCCTTTGTATTTGTTGGGAATTAGGGTTGTTGTAGGAATGCCATTTATAATGTAGGTTATCTTGTGTTTAGTGTTTACATTCGTATTCCTCTTTTATGGAAATGTTTGTATAAATTTATGAGAAGAGATTAATAATTAGTTTTTTAATATGATGTTATTTTAGGTTCTGCATCTATTTACTCATATTCTTTCTTTAATTTTCTATTATCAACTTATTGTTTGTTAGAATATTTGCGATATGTTTTGTTCGGTCTTTTTTTCATTAATTTGTTAGTTTGACTAGGGAATCTTTTTATACTTATTATATTAAAAACTTAAGTGGTGAACTAAGCCATAGTCGATAATCTTCAACATAGTAATTGTTTCTAGTTCATAATCTAGATGGGTACCCTACACCAAACACATACTAATAAAATTGGTTTCTCTCATAATACTGAAATCCTTGATATTGATTGGGACATTTTGACCCATCAACACACTTGTAGTGATAACCTCAAGTGCTCTTCATTTTCCTAAATTTATTTTGAGGAAACAAGGATGTCATTAGGAAATACAATAATAAACCTATCCAAGTATTACCTAAATATTCCATTCATTAAACACATAAAAGTTTCTATATCATTTGTCAACCTAAATAGCACCACTAAAAACTCATAGTGTCCATATCTAGTTCTAAAAGTTGTCTTATATATGCCTCCTTGATTTTTCCTTTCCTTGACGGTAGTTGAATATGAAATCTATCTCTTAGAATATATTTTGTATTCTTAGATGATCAAACAAATCATTGATTATAGATTGAGGATATATATTCCTCACAGTGACTTTATTCAACCTTAGAGCTCATGTAAAATTTTCCATGTTCTTTAAATGATCCAATTACCTTCCCTTTTCTACTTAACCCAATCATTGAATGCATGTGTGAGGTTGGTGGGGAAAGTCACTTCATGTAGTTATTTAAGAATGCGAGTTATGAAAGTTATGTCATCTGTTGGTAGTCCTTTCTTCTATGGTAAGAATTTATGTGATTTTTATTTTTACCATTATCTCATAACACTTAGAGTCAATGTTATTTTGATCATTCTCTCTTCCATGTTTCTACAATACATAGATTTTTCCTATTATTGTACATGACCATTACGAGACAGTGGTTTGCTCATAAATTTGAATTTTGGAAATAGTGTTGTTGATTTGCAAAACAAATAGATGGTTGTTGGTGAGCATAGAGATTGGGAAAGATAGGAACATTTACCCATTAAGTTTTGATATTTTGGTTTCTTGAGAAACTTTTCATTAATGTTGTAGGAGTTTCTCCAATACCATACAACAAATTGGAATCTTACTATACACATTGGTAAGAGATGTAAGGATTGGATTTCCTAAGGGAACTATGGATCATTGAAGGGAAATTCCTTCCTTGTCTTGTGTGGCGAAGTTAGAAATAATGCTATGTCTAGAATGGTTTACTGACATGCCTGTAGAGATCTGGAAGAGATCTTGGCTCAACATAGAGAGAAGAATAGGTTGTGGGATGAGAGAGAGAATCTTGTAGGTGTTTGCTTCACCTTGGTGGAATAATAGACTGACTCGTGGGTGTACTATGAAAATAAATAGTATGTGTTGGATAGAGTGCCTACAATTGTGTGGAAATGATCTCTTAGGTAAGTAGTTGATTGGATATTCTTTGTGAAAGATAATCACTCTCCTTTTTATTTGAATATGCAATGTTTATTTGATGCTTGTAGTGATTATGATAGTATATGCATGATGGGTGTGCGTGGATGATTTATTTCAACTATGTGTATTTATTTAATATGTGCACATGCATTTTAGACGTTACAAATTTGTTATTACAGTTACAGAGAAAATTTTAATTATTTAATTGAGTAATGTCCCCTTTTGTTGGCCAGACTGAGTAAAAGGGATTTTACAGAATGGTATCACGACCTCTGGTTGTAATATAATAGATGTATGGGACAACCATACATAATTACATGAATAAATTAGAAATTTATCTATGGAGATCGGGTTTCGATAAGTGATGGGTAAGGGGCCAAGAGAAGTTTCGAATTAATGTCAAAATAACCCCTTATTAATGAATTAAATCTTCATACAAATTCAAAAATTTTAAAATTTGGGAATTTTTAAGTGGTCCCTACCCATTCCGTGTGGATGGGTGATATGGAGGAGCCATGTGTGAAGAAGGAATGATGTGAAAAATCCACCTATGTCACAGGTATGCTGTGGAATCACCACATCAATCTCACACATGGGTGGATGCATGTGATGGAGTGTGGAGGTAGATGGATATTTGATATTTGGGAATTAAAGAATATCAACAACTACAGTTGATAGCGAATTAGAAACCTGCATGATATTTTACAATAGGAAAAGGGAGATATGGCCATCAAATGGTAGGGAGTATTAATGGTCGTGGCTCATAACATGTTAGAAACATGCACAGTGGTTAATTGTAGGAGGGTGAACCATTGGTTTGAAACTTCGAGACATGTGTCATCTTTTAATTAACAATGACTCCTAAAAAATAAATTCAAAACAACATTCTTGGAGATCCATTAATGCTTCCAGTAGTGGAGTAAAGCATTGATGCATTTCTAACTAAGGTCGGGTGGTATAATGACTTGGCATCTGGTGGAAGGTTACATGACCGTGTCATAAGATGATAGATAGGAATTTTCTAACACATCAACATGTATGTGTTAGGACATACCAGAGCCATGCCATGATAACAAAAATGACGTGGAACTTATTAAAAAAATATTACAAAATAAAATTATTCATAAAAATGAGGGCATTTCCATTGAGCACTGTAGCCATGCATGAAGGTCATAAGGGATCAAGCCCCCTTAACTCTCATTTTTTTTTAAATCAACAAATTCAATTTTGGATTTTAACTGGATCTACTGAAACAACATAAAAACTTTGAATATTGTGGATCATGAGGGGGTTTTATAAAAATATACAAATTTTCTAAGTCTTGAGAGGATGGAAAAAAGGAGAAAAGTAGCCAATTTCATAATTCTATAGCAAGTGATTGGAGCATCGGATCAGAGAGAGGAAAGTTGTTGAGTAATCTTGGTGATATTTATTACCTGAGACAATAGAGAGGCTATTTTGGTTCTCCATAGATAATCTTATATAGGTTTCTGAAATTGACCTCTGGAGTTAAATGGAGGTACTAAAAGTGCAGAAAATCACGCAAATTTGTCAATTTTAATGTAATATTTTGCTTAGGAAACAAAATTGAGCATAATTATAGTCATTGGAAATCTTATCCAAAGGGGAATAGTTGTACAAAGTTAATTTATGAATTGATGATTAATATTTCTATGGTTTGATAAAAAAAGTGTATATATCCATAATTTGACAAAAATGGTCAATAAGGGTATTTTCTAGAATACATGAAATTTAGATTTTTGATTTTCTAAGTATGTAATAAATTTAAGGGTGGAACTAAAGAGTTGTAAAGTAGACAATGAGAGGTTTCTTAGAGGTTAAGAAGAACAAATTCAATTGAATAGAGCCAACGGTTTCAGAGTATGACAATAATTCAAAGGAATATTAAATTTAGGAATCACTCTAAAAATTAGGAAAAGAGAGTGAGTATATCAAGGATGAATTTCCATAAGAGGTATCATAGTTCAAGAAGGATTTTTAGAGGAAGGACATATACTCCAGAAATATCCCTCTAATTAGTCATCTGACTCTAAGGATTCCACTTAAGGATCAAGCTATTCATCTCATAAGAAGAAGGGAAAGAGGTATTCCAAGGAAAAATTACATGGATAATTTAGGAAGGTCAAACCTCCTGCATTTGATGGTGAGAAAATTTGGTCAAGAAGTTAAGGCTTGGATTCTTGGGATGAGGAAGTATTTCCAAGTTCAATGCTAGTAAGAAAATATGAAAGTAAGAGTGGCCATATTTAGTTTGAATAGAATAAAATATATATGGTGGGATCACCTTATACAAGTGAAGAAGATGAATGAAAAAAATAATGTGTTGAAGGAATTCAAGAAATATTTCAAGCAAAAGTACCTCTCTGTTAGGTACTATGATGGGAAAATTAAAGAATTTCATGAGCTAAAATTGATCCAAATGAATATGAAGGAATATGAAAATAATTTCTTGGAGTTACTGACGTATGTTTAGTATATCAAAGATGTCAAAGTGAAAATTAATTGTTTTCTAAGTGCATTGCCTCAATCATACAAATATATAGTTGTATTTAATAAGCGTAAAACTCTAAATGAAACAATAATAAAGGCCAAGTATTGTTATGATAAAAACTAAATCAATATGGAGTTCCATAACAACTTCTAGGATATGAAATGTGAGAATTTAGACCCACATGAAGATATAGGAGCCTTAGAGAAACTCAAAAACCGAATTTGGTGCAAAACCAACAAAAACCATTAAATGAGAAGCAATTTACACATGAAATCTGAATAGAACCAGTCTATATTTTGTATTTCTAACATAAAAACATGTTAGTAACAGGTTTATATTACATCATAAGTGTTTCGTGAGGCTTGGGAATCCAATAGTGACTATACAAATAAACATGGACAAATTGTCCTCAATCCCCCCTGGGTGGTCCAATCACGCTCGAAATCATCCCAAATGGCCACGAATCTATGTGTGGACGTGGATGAGGTGACATGGGGTCATTGTAACACCTTGTCATGCATGGGTGTGGAAAAATAGGTTGGTTAGAGGCTCTAGGTGGTATTAAATGCACCAAATCAACTAAAAAATGGACAAAATCAACCTCTAGCACTCCTAGTCAACCAAAATGTCCAGATTCAATTAATGGGAGCACACCAGCAATGGTGATGGAGCAAATGTGGATGGTTTACTGATATGGAGCGCTCATGTGGGTGTGAATGCACCAATTTAGCTGGTTATTGGTCCAACTAAGCACCTTAAGTCCAAAACCATAGTGTATTAATGCAAGAATGAAATAAAACTAAATAAGGTGATAAACTAAGGTAATAAGGGGTTGTATTACTGTTCTAACACCCTCCATTAACCCAAAAAATAGTACATATAATGGAAGAGGCCTTGGAAACAAAGGATCAAGTCACTTTAATTACATGGGGCTGAAACCTGCAACAAATAGCATCAAATCAACATCCATAAAAACTTCCCTCAAGAATGGGAATGGGGCTGAAACCTTCAAGAAATAGCATGAAAACATGATCCATAACTCACCCCAATCAAATATCTAAGGTAAGTGAAGGTATTCTCTGTGAAAGTATTGGTGAAAATGTTGGCAATTTGCTTAGTGGATGGGCAATACTACAGTGAAATCACCATGTCATGCACTAAGCCCCAGATGTAGTGCATATGGATCTCAATATTTTTTTTCCTCTGTCATTGAACTAGATTAGTAGATATTTTGATGGCACTTTTATTTTCCAACCAAATGTGGGTAGGAGAATCAATTGTGACACAAAATTCCCGAAGAATTCTCTGCAACCAAACACACTGTGTAGATGCATTCACTGTTGCCCTGTACTCAGCCTCTGCTAATGAAAGTGAAATTGTTTGTTGTTTCTTACTTGACCAGCAAATGGGACCTTCGACAATCATAAAGGCAAAAACTGAAGTCAATTTTCTGTCAGTGGGATCTCTATATCCGAATCAGAAAATACAGCTAGTTGAAGTGAGGAACTAGCTGAGTAGTGCAGCTCGAAATTCTTTGTACCATGGACCAATTGAAGAATTATTTTTACTTCCCTACAATGGATCTCATGTGGTGGATACATATTCCTTGCTACAAAAATTACAACATAATATAGATCTGGTCTTGAATGTGTAAGATAGAGCAAGCTTCCCACTAGTTGCATGTAGAGTGTAAAATCTACCAATGGAGAATTGCCAAATTCATGCAATTTGATGCCAGAAAGAAAGGGAGACTTATATTCCTTACAATAAGCCATGTTAAACTTACTTATCAGGTCTGAATAATACTTTAGTTGACTCAGCATAATGCCCCTTTGAATTTTCTCAATTTCCAAGCCCCAAAATTGCCTTAGCAATCCTAGATCGGTCATGGAAAATTCACTATGTAAAGATGACTTAATTGAACCAATTGAAGTGGTGCAGCTCCATTTTATTAGAAGGTCATAAACATAAATAACAATGGCTTGAAAAATACCATCATGTTTCTGCAAATATACATTAGGATCTTATTTCCATCTAGTGAAGCCAATAGAGAGCAAGAAAGAATCCATTTTAGCATACCAAGCCATGGGGGCTTGCTTGAGTCCATAGAGTGATTTATTCAACCTGCATACAAGTGAAGGATCCTCTTGGAAAAATTTAGTTAGTTTCATGGATATATCATCTTGTAGCTCACCATGTAGGAATGCACTCTTGACATCCATATGGTGCACTTGCGAACCCTTGCTAGCTACAATTGCTAGAACTAGTCTTATGGAGTTCATCTTTGCAACCGATGGAAAGGTCTCGGTATAATAAACAACATGGAATTGAGAGTAACACTTAGAAACTAATTTTTCTTTTCATTTCACATCTGAACCATCATTATCAAGTTTGGTTTAGAAGATCCACTTGCATTGAACAAGCTTCCTCTTGGGAGGAAGGGGAACCAATTCCCATGTCTCATTCTCTTGGAGAGAATGGAACTCTTATTCCATTGTTGTTTTCCATATTGGATCATTAAAATCTTTCTGATATGTTTGTGTATCAGATCCAATCAGCATATAATGGTGCTCAACAACATAACTATCTCTTGTAGAGGAATAATTACTAGTTTGAGATCTAGTCTTCCTAGGCTCTTAAGGATTGACAACCAATTCCCCTGCAGCTTGTATGATTTTTTCAGACCACTTGGGCCTTGATGGTGACTCATGTAAAACAATTTCATTGACAGCCATATCATTACCAAGAATATCATAAAAATAGAGCATGAATCATCACTTACATCATCAAAATTTTGAGGAGAAGAGCATTCCCCCAACTCAAGCTCAAAATATGGTATTGGTTCCTCTTCGAATTGCACACTTCTTTCAACAAATGTCTTGAGTGTGGAACTGTAAAAGAGTTTGTAACCTTTGGTATTCTCACCATACCCAACCATGATGCACTCCTTGATTTGTGGCTATAAGGCCTTCCTCTTTTCAGAAGGGATTCGAGCCAATGCTCTAGATCCAAAAATCCTGAATTTTGAGACATTTGGTTTAAGGCCAAACCAAGTCTCGTAGGGAGTCTTTCCTTTTACTGATTTGTGGAAGGATTTGTTTTGTATGTGTGTAGCACAATCAATGGTCACATCCCATAGCTTGGGACCTAGATCCATTGCTTCAATCATGCAAGTGGCCATCTCCTTGAGAGATCTATTCTTCCTCTCTGCCACACCATTTAGATGCCACACTCTTCACAAACGTGTTGTAGTTTATTGTTGAAATACTCCTTCCTATTATCAGTTTCAAACCCCAAAATTTTCGAAAAATTTAAAACTTTGGTAAATAACATAAAATTCATATTAATGCAGTCATTAAATTTTGAATTAGATAATGCTACTGATATTGTAAATGAATGACCCTTTTAATTATATTCTCTTTAATGAATATTTTCTTTTCAGTTACTGAATGTTTTTCTGTTTGTGACATAAGGTGAATTTGTGGTGAAAATATGGGGCTTACTTAGCGTTACGCTAATGCATAAAGTTCCTTCTGTTCTTACAGATGACAGGTAAAGTTCGAGTTACTGCTAACAATTTTTAAAGTAATACTCCTCAATTTGCTCTACCAAAACATTCAGTAAAATTTAATGCATACTAGCCAGTTTTATCGTGCCTTTGAAGGTAAAGCTTTTTCCATTACTCCTTTTAAGATTTCCTCTAGAGTATTAGAACATTTATAAATTACTAAGATGCAAAAATAGAAATAGACAATGTTTCTTTTCTATCACAATAAGTAATATTGGATTACTATAACAGGCCTACTTCTATTTACTTGTCGTTACTGCATTGTGCCAAAATTTCCAACTCAGAAATGTTTTGATTAGTAAAAACCAGGCGTACTGTCTGAAATGAATCTTCTATTACCTTTTTAGAGTTTGTATGAAAAGGATATTACCTCTTTTTACAAAGACAGTAAAGGGATAAACTATATGCACCTCTAGCGTGAGTTCCAGATAATCATAATCTAGACTTATTATAAGTTTTTCAGACTATAACATTAGAGAAGATGGCGATAGTAATTTATATAAAACTGCTTAGTTATACTCTTATTATTCATATCTTTGAAATCTTTAAATAAGAATGACAACCTTAAAACTTAAAAGTTGTCATATATAGTAATTTAAACCAGTAAAGTATGTTATTAGTAGAGAAAAGGTATGATCAATGTATAGAGTAAGCTTTCCTAATTTTATAACATAAGTTCTAAACCTATAGGTTTCATTCTTAACTTCACTTTAATGAAGGAAAAATAACAAGTTTTCCTACCATCTAAACAAATATATAACATCAAATACTATGTACCAGATTTGCAAATATCTTACCTAGCTTTACCTATGACTTGGGTATAAACAACAAGTATAGAGTTCAAGGCATAGTTCAAAAATTAACATTTTGCTCATGCTATTATATCCTAAAAAGGAAATAGATTCTAAACCTTCTATGTCTAGAATCTTTCAAGTCTAAAACTTGATTGATATTCTTATTGCTTATAATATAGGACCTAAAATCTTATAAGGCATAGTTTTTATGAAAACAAGGTAAATATAACACATTGTTTTAACTCCAAAGTTATTCGAGGTATAATGCATAGGTTAACATCCATACAAAAATTCATGGTTTATATCATATGTTAGCAATGATAATACTCATCATTCCAACGCTATTATTAATGTTTTTGTTGTATTATAACGAGCAGGTCCAAGCATAAGTTAACGACTATTATGGTTTCCAAATGAAAATGATTGGAATGAAAATGATTGCAATGATCAGCATGGACTATAGATCTCGACCCACTCCCATGCAATTATTTTTGCACTGACGTGGTCACGTCTTAGCCAAGCATTGGTGCCTTATAACTTGACTTGACCCTAAACTTGGCATTCCTCCTTTGTGCCCGGGCCTTTGGCCGCTGCTCTGCAAACCCTTGTTGACCTGGTTACTCTGGTTTCATTTTGCCATTGGCTTCGATTCTTCCTTGACTCTACTAGTTCTTGGAAGGAATTATAAGACTGTAGCTCGAAGCTTACCTTGTAATGCCCGCCATTGCTAGGGATTAGTTCGGTGGAGTTACTGTTTCATTCTTGTCGGCTCCAATGAGTGTATTTGTTCCCTTCCTCAACGTGTGGTATGCATTCTCTGTTGGCTGTGCGCTAGCTGTTAGTGGATAAGTTTGAGGGTTATTTCCTTCCTTATTGCTGGGTTCCAAATACTGAGATACGTTGGGTGATATATCACTAGACTGGTCGCCATTTCAAAATCCAATTCCTCGTTGGACTGCACGCTTCAATCACTGCGAGGGTTTTTTAAAATTCTTACCAGGTAATTTATATTTAATCTCTTTTAAAATTATATCATTAGTTGCAGGCTCTTTTTTTTTTAAATCCTTTACATTTAAGAGTATTGGTTAACGCTTGGTCGCATCAAAAACTGCAGGTAATTATGTTCATTCTCTCGGCCTGTCAGTTGCTTGAGAACTACAGCACCTCGGCCATTGGTAAGCCCCGGTCTCTTCATGGCTGGTTTACCTTATGCGAGTCCTTGCAAGTAAAGATGGTTTCTACATATGGTTTTGTTCGACCTGCAGGGTTTTAGGTTGTTTTTTTTTTAAATCAAACAACAAGCATTAGGGTTTATACCCCAGCTTGTATGTATAGCCTCACGGCTATGACTGTAAAATGCTATACGGTTTTGGCTGTATGTGCAATACGACTTTGATTGTAAATATATCTGGGTTTAAAGTAAGGTCGAACCGGCTGTAGCTTTCTTTTGATGTTACTATCTTTTAAACAAGTTGGAAAGGCTGTAAGCCATTATATCGATTTACTGGGGTTCTAACTCGATGTTAGTGCTATCTTGACAGTTATTATTATTGTATACTTTGTATAATTTTTGGTAATTATCTTCGGATATTTAACCCGTAACTAGATTTTGTAGTTTCTTCTTTAATTCTTTTCTGGTTTATACTTTAGTAAAAACCCAAGTTAAACTTTTAAACCTTATGATTGTGAACTGGAAGTAAACCTATCATTAACTTCCTTGCTAATAGGTTAAACAGATTTTTATAGGGTTTAACCCTAAATCCATAATTAGTTTTAGTTCAGTCTGTAAAATTTTTAACTCTGTTGGTTTGTAAATAAAATAAAAGTTTAAAGAATTCAGCTCGCTGTCGAGCATTACACCAGTTCTTTGTTTAACCTTTTTGTTTTAAGATAACAGCTTTGTTTTTCTTTTTAAAAGAGAAACAGAATCATTAAGCTGTTGATAAACTTGTTAATGAAGTTCTGTAGAGTTAAAAACTTGTTCTACTATTTCTGAACAATATGTAGGGTTTATACCCTTACCACAGTTATGATTGTTAGTATTATTTTTTTTTATCTTCTTGTAAATAAAATTTGTTATTAGTTTATGTGTATTAGTTTCTACATTAACTTCTATTTAATAGCAAGTTAAATGCATACTTTTTAATTTACAATCCTGTTTTATTATTATTGTATTTTACCATTGTTTCTAAATGTTTGTAAAACATCTTTCAAATACATAAAGTATTACTAGTTTATGTATAAACATACTCAAATATACATTGTGAGTAATAAATTTAGGTTTGTTTTTGAATTCATACTATATATATTGAAATAGTATTATTATACTGTGAATAATGTAAGTACATTATTAGTAAGCAACAACAATGTTACTTTTATTACTTTTATAATTATTATTACTATAATTAACCAGTGCATGGTTTACTATTAACCTATAAGGACTGGATATAAACTCAAATATTTGTAAATATTAACTCTTTGTTCTTAGTTTATAAATATAAAACTCTGGTGTAAAGAATCCTTCTCTTTAGTAGTATAATATAATATAAAACAGTTTTCTAGGCTGTTTAAGCTGTATCTATAAAAACCAGTATTTACAGGTTTAAAAGAAATCTGGAATACAGAATAATATTAATTATGTATCTAGTTCTTGCTTTGAGTTGTTTTCTAAGTAAAGAAATTATTTGAAAACAAGAAAAGAAATTTTTAACAAATAATTGAACTTTAGACTAAGTTCTGCGTTCTTTTCTGATCAGTATCTGATGAATAAATCACAGGATACAGTAAAATTATAAAAATATAAGGCACTAGTGATTAACGAAAATAACTAGTTAGGAAACTCAGTCCAGAAAAGTAATACTTCTGAGACTGAACTACTGTGCTAGAGTACTATCTGGTAATACCAGATGTGGAAAAACACAGTGTTACTAACAAGATTTTACTACTAACATTCCAAAATACTAATTTTACAGATACTAATTGATTACTCAGACATAAAAATAATTATAACATACATCCATTTACACTCAGAAAGACATAAAGAAATGAATGAAGAACCTGTTTAATGCTGTGGACAACAACAGCAATGAGAGGCCGTTCCTCCCTACCAATTCCTGGAGAGCGCTCAGACAGTGACTTCTCAGGACCCCCGAGCTTGGTCTGGTCTCCCTGGCTTGGAACTAGGTGCAGCAAAATAGATACAGTCTTCAACTCAGTATCAACTCAGAACTTATCAGTAAGTTCTCCCAGCTAAAAAGCTGTAAAATAACCAAGTTACTGCAGCATTCCTCTCAAACAACTTCCTTACTATTTTCCCCTCTTCCTCAATGAATTTCCTGAATAACATTCACCTGAATGCATTCTCTCTGGAAAATAACTGAGCAGCCTGAGCTCTCCTCATTGACTACTTTTAAAGATTGCCTAGGTCTTAGTTGGGTTAACTATCATTTAATGAGCCACCTGCTCACATTCCACTTTCTTGGGGAATCATGACCCCAAATATAGGGAAGTTGCCACCTGCAACTTAGGAAGTGTTTGAGGATGCTGCCACTTGTCTTTTGCCTGCCACCTAGTTCCATCCACCAGTTTGACCAGTAACCTCTTTTTAACAGCTCTCCCATGCTGTTGTGTCCATAATTTATTTATTAAATAATAAAATATTCTGAATTGCACTCCATTATTGTTGACTCTGCTGAGTCATCAATCCCTACTTAGGATTAATTTTAACATAATGTCTCAGAAATATAATAAAACAATTTACATAATTTTACAAAATTGGGGTATGTGACAATCAGTCCTAAGGATCTTAATCTTATTCCCACTCTGATTTTCTACCAATGCCTTCCAAATCTTAAATTGTTCAAAAACTTTAGACTTTAATTTGAGGAAGTACACCCATCAAAAGCTTGAGTAATCATCAATAAATGTAAGTACATACCTTGATCCACCATATGATGGAGTGTGCAGAGGACCAAACAGATCTGAATGTACCAACCCCAATGTTTCTATGGCTCTCCTTTCCATCCCCTTCTCATAGCTTCTCTCTGGATGTGTAACACTGCAGTTTTGACCCTGTTTTCATTAAAAATGTATATGATGTAAATATTGTATTTAATCGTGGTGTGGAGCTAAAGACAAAAGCCCCACCATCGATTTAGTGTTTTATGTTTCGATAATTAAATATTGTTCCCGATTGTATTTCATGCTAGCTAGGCACATTATAATTTTGGACATCATGTAAATACCCACAACCAACTATGTTAATGCAACAATAATGAGATGGGGGCATGATTTCCTAAGGATAATGGGGGGGATACTTAACCTCTGAACCAATGGGGATAATCCAAGTGTCAAGAGGAGAACCCATCCACTACCAACCACCTTTCCTTGTCTTATTCACCAACCAATTTAATTATCCATGATTAAGTTGGGTAGTTATTTCCTTGGGGGATGTATGCATGGGTAGCCACCAGTTCTTGCAGGGCTGTCAGTTGTTGACCACACACATGCCCAAAGGGGGGGATCTCATTCAATTTACCTCATGTGGAGCATACAATATCATTCTACACTCACGTAGGAAGTAGATTTTCCTCATGCATTCACGTTCTGATTTTTCACCGCATTTTTAGAGAGTTGCTAGGCATTTTTTTAGCATCCATCCTCCATGATTGAGCTCTCACACAAATGAACCCTCCTGATTTTTATTCTTCATGTTATGGGTCCTATTCACATCCCTAGAGTTACTATTTTCATGTTTTAGTGTTGCCTAGCCAATGGTGGGGGATAGAATCACAATTTCAGGGACTGAGGGAGTCGTTTTGGCCCACATGGAGCCATAGATCATTTTTGGAAATGAATTGTACAGGATGGGTTGTTTTACTCGATTTCCATTTTTTGATTTTGTCCTCTGTGATGTTTTCCTTCAATCCCAGAACTGTAATTGATGTGTATACATGTTTTGTTTGGTCTCTGAACTAGTTTGGGAGTGGGAAAGGGCTCTGAACTAGCTTGATAAACCTAGTGTAAGAAGAAACCTCACAGACAGATCTAGGGGGCTAGAGTTATTCTTTGCACACCCTGAATAGCACTAGAAGGGAAGGCATAGCCCAAGGGACGGTGTAGCAGAGAAGGGGATGCTTCCTTGTGTTGGGTTTGTAGATGTTTTAGAAGCCAGGCTAGATCTGGTGCAGGTGTCCATAGCTCTATGGTTGAGCTCACTAGCTTAGCAGTTAGCCTTTCCATATCCTTTGTAGCATGATAAACCCGATTGTTTTGGCTTGGTTGATTTTTGTTGTATCCTTGGCTATGTGTGAGCCTGCTAGTGTTCCTTATTCCTTGTGGGAATCATTCCCACCTCGGGGGTGGCAGTGATGCTGAGAGATTGATGAGCACACTGGCCTATGGTTGGGTGAAAATTTACAGCGACATAGATGGTTGTGGGACAATATTCTTTCAAGATAAGCTTTCTTGTCTATGTCAATCTCTTCTTTTGTATTTTCTTAAGGAAATGTGATGAACATGTCTAATGTGTTGAATGGATGAATTGCTTCCACTGTATTGCAATTGTATGCATCCATGTATGTTTTATTTCAATGCATTTTTATTGTGTGTATGTCATGGGGTTTAAATTTCCCGGATTGATAACATCATGGTCACTTTCCCTCTCTGGTAGACGGGAGGGGACATGACATGATGCTTCCTAACTACACACCCAATGCATGATCCATTTGATGATTTGATTTGTGGAAGTCCTTCCACCATCTCATCTCTGTGTAGTGCTTGGAGGTATTTGTAATTCATGTGATCAAACCTCTCATGACATAGCTTGGAAGTCTCATTGGCATGTGAGCGAAGAGCTTCATCATTGGAAGTGGGGAGGAAGTCCGAAAAATTTTACATCCTCTCTTGGTGGTCTGCATACCCATTTACAATGACTTGGTTTGATGAGATTTCTGCAATGTCTACCATGTCTGGAGTGAAGTTCACTCTCTTTTCCTCTCTTGTATGGGTCATTTGATATATTGACATCATATTTGATGCAAGGTCTAGTACATACAACACATGAATGAAGAAACCATGCCCTAAATCAATCCTACCAATCCTCTTGGTTTGGATTTCTAAATCACCCCCCATTCGAACTGTTGGGCCAACATTTGAATGCATGGAGGAGAAGAGATATCTTCTAGATACCATGAGTTTAGAAGCCCCTGAATCAATGATGAAATATTAGGAATTAGAGGTACCTTCTACCAAAGCATGGCATTTCTCCTTGCCATCTGAACAGGAGGCGCCATCTTCTTCCTTGCATTGTCTGGGATTGGGATTTTGTTCTTATTCAGTAGCCACGCCATGTGGTAAATAGTTTTATTCATGGATGATATTTATGGATTCCATCCCTTGTGGCAATAGGTGCATTTGGTATTCTCTTTTCCCTTCTTGTCCTTCTCCTTGGGAGGATTCGAACCCCTATCACTGGATTTTTATTTTTCTGGTTTCTTCTTCTCTGGCAGCTTCGAATTCCTTCCCTTAGAATTTCCCTTTGAGGAAGTCGAACATCCCATGGCCAAGGATTGATACTTAGCCTTTATGGTGCCCATTTGGACTAGATTCTCTTTCTCTTGAGTGAGGGACTCCATGAAGCTAGCTAGACTTTGCATTTTCCTGTTTCGAAGTGCTAACTTACCAGAACAGAATCTGCTGACAAAGACTGAGAATTATGGCCCCAACTTCGAAAGGATGGACAAAATCAACCAATCCTCTTTCTTCTCAATGCCACATTTATTTAACTAAAACAAAACTGAGTTAAACTTGGTGAAGAAGTCCTGGATAGTGTCAAAGTGCACTGGGCTCAGGCTGATGAGCTTGTTCTCAAGTTTGTGTCCTCGTAATTCATCAATTTTCCCAAAGAGTCTCTATACTTTTACCCATACTTCATTGGGGGTCATTAAACTATCTATGTGGAACAAAATATCTTGTGAGATACGTAGGCATAACAATCCATATTCTTCATCCAATTTGTTGAATTACTTGGCTTTCTCTACAGCAGAGTTTGGCTCCACCTCTATGCCCATGGTAACTTTGTAGAGTCCTTTGGATCTCAATTTAATCACCATATATTCCTTCCAATCAAATAAGTTGAAAGGTGTTATCAAGATGTGGGTAGTTTCCATTTTTTCCCGCGCTAATGGTGATGAAATTTTCAAATGTCATGCAAAAAGAACTCAATTTTATCTGGAATTTCTCTAAAAATCCAGCTCGAAATGCTCTAGATTGATCTATAACTCAATAAAATACACTAATATTTGATACCATGTGATAATTTCTACCCACATCAAGATATAGGAGCCTTATAGAAACTCACAAATCGAATTTGGTGCAAAACCAACAAAACACCATTAAATGAGAAGCCATTTACACATGCAATGCGATAAGAACCAGGTTATATTTTTACTGTTTAACATAAAAACGATTTAGTAATAGGTTTATATTACACCATAAGTGTCACCATGAGTCTTGGGAATCCAATATTGAATGTAGAAATGAACTTGTCCAAATTGGCCTCAATCCTCCCTAGGTGGGTCAATCACGGTCCAAATCAGCCCAAATGGCCACGAATCTTTGTGTGGACGTGGATGAGGTGACATGGGGTCATCATAACACCTTGGTATGTGTTGGTGTGGAAAACGCGGTGTTTTAGAGGCTCTAGGTGGCATTAAATGCACCAAACCCACTAGTGGAAAATGAGAGATTAGTGACCAAAAAAATGGCCAAAATATGCATATCAATCACCAATTTTGATTTGGTGATCGCTAGTGGCTAATTTACGGTCTTTTATTACACAACCAAAATTGGTCATTTTTATTTTGGTCATTTATAGCTTGTTGATTGGTCATGTATTTGGTCATTAATTTGGTCATATATTTGAATCAATGACCAAATATATGACCACATTTATGACCAATTTAATTACCACGTGACAAGTTATAATATGGCCAAATTTGGTCGCGTAATAAAAGACCATAAATTATCCACCAAAACTGCTTTTTGGTCATTGATATGTGAATTTTGGTCATTTTTTTGTTCATTTATATCTCATTGTTTGGTAACATATCTCTCAATTTTTTTATCATTTTATATATGAATTTTCGTCATTAATCTCATTTATTGGTCACTAATTTAATCATTTTTAGTCGTTTTATGTGTGGTCATTATATTTTAGTAGTTTTAATGGTGCCCATTATTAATCAATATAAATTTTTAATATGATATTATGTTTAAATTAAAAAAATAATGATACATTATTTATCCTCAACTAATACACATGTGAATTATGCAATGTCACATGACAGTTAATTACAACACTTGTAAATAATATCTAATACACATGTAAATCATGCAATGCCACATTAATTAATTAATAATTACAACACCGGTACATAATATAAAGTACAACCACATATATAAGTTTTAAACCACAAATTATATTATATTAAATTTCGAAAGTATTACAATAAATATGAGTTTATCAAAAACTCATATTAATTTTCATGTCACTTTACAAGAAAATCATCACTTTTCATAATATTACAATGGCTAAACCACCCTACTTGCACTTGGCTGCAAAACCATACTTAGATCTCAAGTCAACAACTTCAAAACCATACTCAATTCTAAACCATACTTAGATCCCATGTCAGCAGCTTCAAAACCATACTTAGCAGCTTGAAAGCCTCAACAGCAAACTCTTCATACTGAATGGAAAATCCTTAGAAGCAAGCTCTTCATACTCAATGGCCCACTTATAAGTTAAGCTCACTCCTGCAAAATCCAATAAAAAAAATCACTTGTAAAGTAGAAAAACAATGAACTATAAAGTAGAAAAACAATGAAGCAAATTATTTTTAATGTTCAACAACTAACAACAATAACCAATATCATGTGCAAAATAGGAAAATCTAATCTAACAAATTGAATTTAAGAATTGGTTAAAATTAAAATTGAATCGCTAAGTTTGCACTATTTAGTACCTAAGAAATGTAAAACTCAGCTCTAAACCAGAAAATGGATTTCAACAAGAAAGATAATCAACGAATCCACAAAAAAATATGCTTGACTGCACAGGTATAAACTTGCATACATAGTGCAACCTATGAAGGAATTTACCCATATATGTCATGTGGTTAGTGAATGACATGCCAACTATGAAAATTTATGAATGATTTAAGAAAGTCTCAAATCCAACGTCCAAAAGAATAAATAATACTTTTCTTTACCTGTGGAGTCACCATTCTGCTATGTATGATTTGGTGCAAAAGTGTAACAAATGCACTCAAACACATGTTGGAAATACTGGTGCAACAAAAAATTAAAATGTATGAATTGTGTACATGAGAAAATCTATATACACCTACTTTCCCAAATATGCAATAAACATAAATCAAGAGAGAAGAAGGAAGTGAAACCTTAGGGGAAGCCGTTTGATGAGCTGGATTTCTTGGAACAACAGAAGCTGAATTGAAAAGAAGAATCGTCCTTTATGGCCCTGAACACAATGACAACAGAGGACCAACATTACAATTCTCAGGCAATACCAGGTTGGTTATGTATAGGATGATTGTATTTATACTATATAGGATTTTCCCAAAGGATGTATCTAAGTAGAGATGTTTCCCAGTCTTTGTCCATGAAATTGCCTTCCTACACCCTAATCATTTGGCACATTCATACATTATCATTGGCCTTGATATTAGTGTTTGTCAACATTTGAATATTCAAATATATACAAATGCTTCAAATCCTTTTATGTGCATAAGCCTCCTATGGCAAGAGAAGTATGTAGTCCACTAGAACGCAGTTGATTAACACAGTGATATTATGCTCAACCTTCAGTATAATCAAAATATATCAAACATCAACCATTGCAATGAAAACACCTTTCCCGTTAGACTATTGTGATGTTATACTCAACCATCAGTATAATCAAAACCCATCAAATAGAATCAACATTCCCAATTTCCTACATGCCTACCTTGTACTTGTTTCAAATATATATTTATATATAAACAAAAGAAAATTATAAACAGTTCTTTTTAACTTGTAAGCCTCAAAGTGTTCATGACATAGTTCAAGCATCAAGCCAACAACCATTATATTTCACCCTCTATATCTATATATACTCAAAAAAATTCATGAATTTTTCTTTCTTGGACACTGGACTCTGGAAAATTCACTTTATAATCACTCAAAAAATTTCATGAATTTGATCTATATATACATACATATATTAGTGACATGCCATAACCCCTGCACCCAGATTCCAAAAATAGCACAACAGCATTCATACATGAACCACACCTATACAACCTGGCCACTTTGGAATAAAATCATATATACAAGTATATGCAAAAAACAAACTTCTATGAATTATAATCATGAATCTAAAAAGAACTACTACTTGTTACTTTTTTTCCATTAGAGCACATTTGACATGTTATATAGTCAAGTTTCCTAATAGTAAAAGACTTCTAGGAACGTAATATCTGCATACCAGTGGTAAAATTATTTGAAACGACCTCATTATCATCAGTCATGGCCTGTGCTTTTGATCTGATAAACTTTGCCTTCAAAATATAATCATCTGGCCATTCAATTTTCAGAGAATCTTCCATTAATTTGTCACTTTGTGTCTTAGGACTCATTGACAGGACATATTTTCCAAGAAGAAGAAGCTCGGATATGCCAAGATAGCGCAGCTCTAAAAGCATCTGCAGAAATAAATCATAAAAACATTCAAAATAGTATATGGTTCTTTTATGTCAATATAAGATAATACCATGAAAATTGTAACAAAATCAAGGATAAAATTTATGCTTAAAAATGCATTTATGACAGGCTTGGGTTACTAGGGATTTTCTCTCATATGCCCTGCTCCAGCTCTAATCGCCTCAAGATGACCAAATATTTTCTGAACTACCTCATCAAGAGCAAGTCCACCAAGTGCCACCATAAATCTGCAAAATAAAAATTGTTCAAGGCCTCAAATCAATGACCATACTGCAGAACAACAGCAAAGGACATTGATGTGCCCATAGCTAAATGTAATTACACTGCTTCCATATCACTTGCTTTACTGACACTGGATTCACAAAGGGTTTTTATTTCATTCCCATTGCCCATTTTGGCATTCTCAACATTCTTACCCTTGTTGAATTCCAAGTTACCTCCATTGCTTTCATTACTTAATGTAAATATCTGTTGGACCTACTTGAGCATTCCATCAAAGGCATCCTTCTCTTCTCATAATAATTTTGCTTTTGTTCTATTGCATAGTAATTCATAATGATTTGACAAAGCTTCCAAATCTTGTAGATATCAAAATTATTCATACCTTCAGATGACACTCGATAGCCTATTAAATAATAGGACACTAAGAAAGCACCTTACCTCAAGTTGCTCAAGACCTCCATAAATCCAAAATCATTTGTCCAAAGTTGTTTCTTCAGAGAACTATTCCTCATGCCCATCTTTCTCAGTCTCCCTGTCATATTTCTCAATATCAATGCTTATCTTTGTGTCAAGCCGATCCATGGTATTTCTATAAACAAGCTCTAGCACAAGACTATGACAGGCTTTTCCACTCTAACAGACCCAAAAATGCATCATGTAACAGATGGAAAATTGAGATTTCACAATCTTTCTAAAATGATTGAAAAATAATGTACCAACCTCTGTCAAAGTTAGGGCAAGGGAGCTAGCTTTAGCAGGTAGGCCACCTTGTTGTATAGAATCAGCAAGATTCACAGCTGAATGCTCAATCCTAAAATCCAACGTCAATAGTTAACATAGAATTTTAAAATGTTTGATGTTTTTTCTACGCCCTTGCAAATGATAGTGACAACAACATATACATCAATAAACAAGTTGGAATCTTGATTTGTATTCAATGTATCAATCTGAATCACTATGACAATGATTAGAAAACTTTTTAAGGTATATGACTATCAAAAAGTGTATTGTGTAGTTATCCCAATGTATGACTTATATATATCAGACCTGAAGATACGATTGAGATTAGCGTTTAGAACATGCCATGCTTTGTGTCAATGATAATGATGTCTTTCTCGTATAAAGGGCTGTCAAACAAGAAAGCTTTTACAAGTAGGAAATTGTGAATGTATCTATCATAAATGTCATCTTCAGCAATCCTAAAGAGCTTAGAAAAGACCATCCCATAAATGATGTTAATAGTGTATAACAAAATCAAGCCTTATTTAGTAAGACATGTATGTTTTCTGTTCAAATAAAAAAAGAGGACTTGATGTAATTTCTAGCCATGATATACGTGATTCAATTATTGTCCATAGGATGCTATTTCCAATCAAAAGGAGGTGAAATGTAATTGCCCAGCACAAGGTATTTTGCAGCCAAGGGAATAACCAGAATGTCTATCCCAAACAAGGTGATTTCCAGCCCTCAATTAGTAGACAACTAGGACTATCAAACTATAATAATTTCCAGCCAAATAATGACTGTCCAAAATGACAAATTCCAGCTCATACAGTGACTATGCCTTGATGTTATCTTAGACTTTCAATAGGTAAGTATGTTTATAATTTCAGACAGGTTGGGAGTTTCCTTTAGGCTGCGGCTTAAGGAGTGACGTTAGGGAAAGATAAGGAAGGGTGTTAAGGTAACAACTTGATATACTATTAGGGAAGTATTTCAAGGCTTTTTTAGGCTTAGGTTGAGACTACACCTAACAAGATCTGGATTACAATCATCACCAATTAGATCATAAATTAGATTTGAAACTTGCTTTATTTCCTTTTATAGCATGACATCAAAGCTTGTTTTTCTAACATGGTTTCAAAGTAGGTGATCTAGTCTGCTTGGCATAAAATTTCTATGAGTCACATCTTTGGTTTAGCATCCATTTTGTCTTCTCAAGGTTTGAAGGAATCTACAGGAGGTTCATTTTTTTTCAAAGAAGTTTCATTACATGAAACTTCCGTGAAGCTTCAAAGATTTTGGATTCTGTGTTGCAGCAACAATCTATATATAGTAAATTCTTTCACATCCACTGGGTTTAGAGGTTGTATCTTGGGATGAAAAATTGTATTGGATCGAACGAGGATGAAAAAACTATTTTCTAGACAAGATGTAGCTTAGATTGAGAAATCAGAACTATAGCTAAATCTACTGGAACAATTAGAAGTAGGGGTTCCTGTTTAATTTTTTTCCAAATTCAACAATTTTAGGCTACAAATTTTACTGCAAAAGTCATACTATTTTAGTGCAAAGTTTCTCTCAAAACAATGTTAATTAAAAGTTCCAACAAAAGATCTAGCTTACAAATTTACTTAATGCGATTAGTTAGATCTAGCCCACAAATTTAGTTAATTTAAGCTTTAAATATGAATCATGGCCATTGTTACGATAAATTAAATCATCATGCAAGGTTACAAAAACTACGGGTGCGGATCAATAGCTGCAGAGGACTAATGCAAGAGCAACAACGAACCCAAAATCTGGAATCAAGTAATTGACATCCTAATCTTTTTGCAAATGTATGTTAATGTAAATAATAAAACATAAACAAAAAAAAATCATCATTTGTATTTCAATTTGCATACATCATTCAAAAAATATGTATATGCAATTCATATTCAGATCTATTATACTAAACTGAAAATGAAAGACTTAAATGGATCTTGCACTCTAAACCTTCCAAATAAGAGTGTTGCTATGCCAAATACTCTCTTCAATTGCACATTGATACAATGTAATTATGCTATTTCTCTCCAAAATTTGTTATTGTGCTAATGCTCTCCAAATCCATCCTATTGTTAGTGCCCTCAAGTGCAAATGAAAATATCAAATTGAAATTTTAGTGTTTGCAATAGATTTTTGAAGTTTTATGTTTTCTTACATTAAAAGTGGGAACCTCCCCATACTCTTGCCAACATCTCTTTGAATACAGCTCGATATTGTGTTTTGTACTATTATTGTCCTATTTTTATTGTATTATTTGCATTGCTCCACCATGCATGGGCCTTGGATCATGGTAGAATTCCACTCATACCTTAAAGTCCTGCTAAAATATTATTAGATTTGTGGCCAAAAAATAGGGTCCATTTACTACAAGATTAGCTTACTCTATTTTTATTTAGAGAATTTGTTTCCTCTCCACCATGTAATATCCTTGAGCATCCAACACTACCTACAAGGTTACTTTTCCTCACAAACCATCTGTGATGTCGAATTTAACCTCTAACAACAATAAATTACAGAATTCATATGCAAGTACAAAATAGCAATGGAAATAACAATACATATTCTGAACTCTTTCATTACCCATTAAATTGAATGCACAAGTGTAACAAAGAATCATTCCACCAGAAGAGAATCATGACTGTTTATCTACAAATAAAGGTCTGTAACTAGTTGTTGAAGATAAATTTTCTACCCATATGTAGGAATCGGTATTTCACTCCAAGCCAAACAATGATAACACTGAGGTGAAGGAATCTCCTATGGGACTCTGATCTCACTCTGTCCAACCCACCACTCTTATGACAAACCATCTGCTCACTTCAAAGTTCTCTGGCCCTCTTCCAAAAATCATACCAACCATGGCACTATATTTCACTTCCCCACACAATACAAAGAAGACCTACTCTTTCTTAGCTCAATAGTGTTTCATAGTACTCTTCCCTTCCAATCCTCTTCACCATGTGCAGAAAGGAAATATATTGTTGTTTTCCTTCTAGTAATAACCTGAGACAAAAAAACCCTTGGCCTTGAGATAGCCATTGAGTAACAATAACAAAGTTGCAAGTCTAAAGGAAATTGTCTTGGCTACTTTGGACATTGCAAGCATGGCATCTCTTTCCAACCAATAGCCATCCCATTTTCCTCCACCTTTTCTGTAGCAAGTTTCCTTAATTTATATGGGCTCTTATGGATGACAAGCACATGGGAATCTTTTGGAATTTATAGCTATATAAACCATGACAACCAAAAAAAAAATCCCTCGTGACATGGGATCTTGTCTCCTTCCCCTACCCACAAATGGCTACCTCATGATAAAGGTCATGAATGAACGTGAAAGACAATGGGAGACATTGTCTTGCATGATCTCTCTCTCTTCCCATAGATGTGACGTATATGATAATGACACTTGTATTTATTTCACACCCACAGTCAAGGATTGATGTGAAGGATACAAGAAAGCATGGGCAATAAAGGGTAGTACTCTAGAGGAGAATTACAAGGTCAAATCAACTAACAACCCCCTTTCGTCTTCCCCTCTTGTGGTATTACTATCATAGTCCCTTTGTTGCTCCCTCAAGCAACCCTTTTGGTGGATTTATATTTTTATGTATTTTATTTTTTGTATATTCCTTTTACATATATATGAGCAAATCATGTAAAATATATCCACCACATTGTAAACCTATCCCACCACTTGGACTTCTATGCATTTACTGGTCAATCCTTAGCTTAATTAAGCTCCACGCTAAGAATTTTTAGAATGCAACATGGGGTCACATGACAACTCCCATATTACATGCCACATCATATAAATAATACATGATTAATACTAATCATATTTCAGAGGTCAAAACTGGTATATTACTCATCATCTACATTTATTGTTTGTCATAAACCAAAATGGTTCCCAAAACCTGCAATTCTGAAATGGTCTGGCAAATCCAAAATTCCAATGCATATAAGAAGTGGAAGTGGCATCATCCCTCGACAATTCCTATAACTAGCGGTAAATGGGAAACATGATCTATATTTTGATAACCTTGCAAATTAGTAAATAAGGATAATTATGTTAGTTAGGATAAGGTTGTTACTGTTAGATTGTTATTATTTCAATAATTAACCTCACCTCAATGTCCAAACTATATAAACAGGCCTGAATAATATGGAAGTGTTAATTTGGGACTGTGAGTATTGTGTGCTTCTTCAAATAATCAAAAGGTAGCTAAAGGTTGGATTTCTTTCTGTCTAGTGACGGTTTTCAATGTTCACTTAGCTTCAAGGGATAATTATTGGGGGAGCCTGGATGTGCAATTATTATCTTCAATCAACAAATGTCACCATTTACACGGAAGTTGATTACAATCTAATATTATATTCTTCTTTGGCAAATCTTGGTTGTTTTCCAAGTTTGCTACTCATTACTATTGGATCTGTAGTATTATTGGATCTGTAGTCTTATTGGATGAAATCAAATATATCTTGGTTCAAGGGTTCTAGGGTCGTTACAGTGTTAGAGAAAAAAATTTCTATTTTAATTTGAAATGCACTTCATAATAGAATATTCCAAATCATCCCAACTATTGCTACCTATTTCTCTAGAACCCAAGTGGATAGCGTATTTCCATTAAATTTACTCATGACATTGAACATGGACACACATATCTTGGTGGGCAGTTTTCCCGTTTCATCCTATAAACTATGAATTACAAAACTAGTAACAATGAAGATGGACACACATAGCTTGGCTGGTAGTTTTCCTGTTTCATCCGATGAACTTCAAATAATAAAACTGTAAAAAAATAAAACAATTCTTGAACTGATGTTGTAACTTTAGGTGTTGTTCATAGGAGAGACCCAGTTCTACCTGTTTCCTTTTGATTCCCATTATAAGGCTGATGCATTCCCATGCATTAGACATTGGCCCATTTCTCCTGACTTCATCCTACCCCTCTTGTGAGGATGAGAGGGTTCTGCTGTGGGCTTGACATCTCCAACATGCACTATCGTATACATCATACACTTGACACAATCAGAGTAAGTAATCAACAAATGTGTCTACTCAATAATACTATTTGTGTCCATAATTCCTTTGCTCAATCGATTAGGTTCACTTCTCTAATGCTCAATGGACTTACAGTTTTGGATATGCCAATCTTCAATATCGACCAATTATACAAGTTTGGAAAAGACATTTCCTTATGAATGTAGTAGTGGAATTTTTTAGGGCTTGTTAGTATAATATAGAAAAAATCCCTTAACATATAACAAATTATGCATGCTAACTTGAAACTACAAGAAGAAAAATTGTTTTTGTTATTTTGAGGAGAATTCTTTTAAAATAATATTTTCAACCAGCATTCTGATTGAATTTGAGAGAGAGAGAGAGAGAGAGAGAGAAAGAGAGAGAGAGAGATCCATATTTTGATTAGGATTCACAAGTTCTAAACGCTCAGTTATTCACATTATATACTTTAGAAAGGCAAGAACATGTCATGAGTCATGGCCCTTGTGAAATATATTTCTAATGTGCGTTGCACATTTAATATTTGGATGTAATTCCAAAATGAAAACCAGCATGGCCTAGTTGTTTAAATACAAACCATAATTCTTAAGTTACATTCTTGTCCCGTGATCAATTTGGAGGAAATCTGAAGCCAGGCTAGTTGCCACTAGAATCAAACTATCAGTACTATACATAAAACATTACCTTCCAATGAAAAACATAGATAGAGAGAGACTTATATAACATTTTCTAGATAGAATAGATAAAAGGGTAGGGTCTGGGCTTCAAAATTGGATATCCATACCAAGATCACGAAAAAAGAGATGAACCATAGAAGTATATTGACACAAAAATACAACTCTACTATGATGCATTTGGCAAAGAATACTACATATGGATAGGTTCTATATTTACTTATTTCCATCAAGGACAATCTCAAAGAACTCATATTCACCCTCAGAAGGCGAGATTTTGCGCTGCGAATCATGTGAATTGGAATAGCCAACATTTGCTAGCCATTGTGCATCAATTTTACCCATTGAGAAAATATCACCACTGTCTTCATAAAAGGCACCTGGCAATTTTATAGGACTAGGAAAAGGTGGCCTTTTCAAGCATGGATCAGCAACCCTTTGAGCATTGGCCAAAGCATACTCAAATGCACTCTGGCCAAGGTTTACCAACACAGTCGCATCATAGTTGGCTGTAATTATTGGGTGCATAGGATTACTAAACTCATCTAATTTGTAGGTTAGAGAGTAAACCTGCTCACCATTTAATGTATATTCAACTCTTCTATTTTCAAGATCAAATCCACATCCAATGATAGTGTTAACATCACCCCAACCTCTTTTTGTAGAAGATAGATTATTCTGCCCTGTCTCACCCAAGGATGATTTTAGGGGCGAATTTTAGCCCAATGGGCTATTTTTCCATGGTTTTCTCCCAAAAATGATTCGCCATTTTGCATTTTTTGAAGCCTCGTTTCGCCCAATTTTGATGGGGTAAAATTTTTTCACCCTAAAAATCGCCAAATTATTATATAAACGATATAAAATCCTTGGAAATTAAAATATTTTTTGAAAAATATCGCCAATCATTTTATAGTTGTTTTAAGAATTGGTAATATTTGCCAACATTTATACACTTTTAAATAAGTATGGTTCCTTAAAATCATCCTTGGTCTCACCATCTACATGAGCCATTCCTACATCAACACCCACATTTTATTTTAATTCAAATTCCAACTTTCATGTGGATATAATATGAAACTTTGAAGCAAATACGGTATTCATTTCATAGTTGGAGAGATATCAAGAACGTGTCAATCATTGTAATTATAGCCTAGCAAAGTATTGGCTATCAACATGCATACTTCCTTTAAAGAAACTTACAAAAAACAACAACACGCATTCCTTTTTCAAAGCTCTAGCTAATGCAAACCCAATTCATTGATTTTGATTCTAAGAAAACTGTAGAAATTTAGTCCTATTTCCCTGCAGCTAGCTTGATAATTACATTAGGAAAACCAATCGTTGGGCTTAATATCAGCATATACAAAAATATCATTCATCATCCAGATGAAGGTTGATACTTATAACTTCAGGGCTACAGGGATAGGTTGACAAAGCCTAAACCAAAAAATTCCACTAAAAACCCAAACCAAAAAATTCTCTCAGATGAAACAACATGCATCATTAGGATATGAAAAGAGTTGATGATGAATGGCATATGCTAATTTCACAATACATTAATACATTTCCCATGTACTTTCAATCTTAGGGAACAATCTTAATAAAGAACAAGTTGAATGATGTGAAGTGTTGTTACTAGAATTAAGTCATTGACCTTAACATAAAATGTCCCTAGAAGCCACACCTTGCATACAGGCATCATCTCTAAATAGACCATGGTGATAAAAAAAAAGTAAGCAACCAGTGCAGACCTTCCAAGTTAGGGTGAGAGCATGGGGTTAGGCTTAAAGGCCTAAACTTTACCAGCTCAAAAACAAAGTCTTTGCACAACAATAAGTAAATTGTAAGGCTAAAAGCTAAAATATATCGGTCTTCTCTTTGTTCCTAGACATAATTTCCTTACTTTTCCAAAAAGACCTCAGTAGTTGGGAAATTCTAGTACAATGCAAAGAGTTCAAAACACACTGAATTAATATACGGAAGCACTAACCCTGATTACAATGGCATCTTCATAGTAAAACTTTAAGATGAATATAAGTTGTAACATCCCACTGCAGAAAATTCATGTCTATTAACAGGGCATTGGTTCATTGCTTAGGTTGAGTGACAATACAAGGTCCCATTCCCACTGGATCTACACCACCCATAAGGAATTAGGTTATGAAGGGATGAGGCCCGAGTGTAAGTCTCTAGTGACTTTAGCTAAAAAGATACCTTCAAACCTGCCTTTCAAAGAAATTCAATTTTTTGCAGTGCAAGCTTTTGAGGCATGTTTCCTGAAGCACTTCCAACAAAAATACATGTATACGGGAAAGACAATATTTTAGAATTAATTGGTTCAATTGGCCACTAGTGCAATATCATGACTGGATGCTCATATTGGGCATATTTTTATTTAGGTACATCAAGTCATCTTGGATTGAAAAACATGAGCTGCCTACTTCTAAAGAGTAGCTTCAAGTAAAGTGACTTTTGTTCTTTTTTGCAGAAGATAGAAGCACGATAGATATCACATAATACAAATATTTAACTTAGAATTTCAGTTCTAAGGAACAAGAAGCCAGACTAATTTCATGTTTAGTCAAATTAAAATAGAAAAGAAAGGGCTGCTACATGTAGTTGAATTAAAACTTAGTCCCATATTATAAAAAACAAGAAGCATTCATAACAGGATAGCGTGGAAGGAAAAATAACTCACCATTCAGGAAGAAATAACCAGTTGAATGGAATCCATTAGACCCCAGTTCACAACCTGGCAACCGATATGAAGGAGTGCCACCAACTGCAATCCCCATAGACATAAACTTAGGATGGCCTACAGGATCCACAGCCAAATTGTTCCCAACCTCAGAGCCCTTATTGTTGCTCCTATGGCTCTTTTTTGTCTCCAAATTAGTAGGTTTCATCTCAATGTTATATTGAGGACCATATGAACTGATGGGCTCTACTATGAGATTAACATCCTCACCCTTTGCAAATCTCTTATGAAGACACAGGGCTCCAACATGTTGTCCATACTCTACCAGTATTTTTGTTTCAAATTAGGCCTCTTGTCAGAATGACAAGGTCCCGAGAGGGGGTCCTGGCAATGGCAATGCAGCCTGCAGAGATTGCAGAGGGGGCAGTAGATTCATGTTCTTGGTAGGAAATCAATGATTCAACCTAATATTTTGCATGTAATCAGACCAATATCCTATTTCCCAGCTAATCTCGGGCTCCATCCCTTCTCCATAAGAAGAGCCCCCACAACTTTCCCAGAATTTATTAGGAGTCGCAGGAAACAATGTGGAACTCATATACGTGAATGCAAAAGTGGACCATCCATGCTCTACTTCATCCCCAATCAGGGATGGAATGTCTATCCAATTGAATACCTTAAGGGAATATCCATGACTGTAATTGTAACCGTTGTTCCATACATTAGCCACACGGTGGTTGTTGTGTCTGGGATTCGAGTCTTGGGCGCCTTATCTTATTTGCAGGAGCTATAAATAGAAATTTTGAGCAGTTCTACTTTGGGTTCGCTCTTGATTGAGTCTGTGACGATAACGTCTATACCAGGTTGCAAAAAATACATAAGTAATGACAGTGGCAACTAGCAAGGCTGCTGCTAGTGCAATAAGCCATGACTGCATTGAAAAACCTTGTTATCAATTCATTAGCATCTCCAAAGAGGATACCTAATGGGATTTTCCCATTCACTCCCCCCTAACTTCTATTTCGTTATCCTCATGGCACACAAAAGCTAATTAATGGAATAAAATTACAATACAATAAACTACAATGATAAAAAATTGTAAGTGGGTTAATGGCGATGATTTATATAAATTCACAAGCTGAAATTCTAACCTCAGGCCTCTCAACCCAAATGAGAATTCAAATTCATTTCAAAGACTAATTCACCATAACACAAAAAAATATATTCTTATAGATAGCCGTGAAAGCTCTCAAGCCCAAAAGGAAGACTCGTTTTAAAGCCTGATTTTCAACAACCCACATACTCATACTCTTCTCAAGATTTTTCTAGACGATTAGAATGGTCTTACTTGCAAGATCTCCTAATATTATCTCGAAATCTATATAAGAATTACATGTAGATAAACGAATTGGATAAGAACCAACAAGCATAATTGAATGAAATTTGATGCCCTCAATAGAACATGGGTCAATCAATGGATTTCTCCAGTATAGTACAACGATCGTGCGATAATTCCCTTTGTACAATACAGGGCACGCTTACAATTATCAATCAATCTCTATGGTTGTCTGGGAATGGCTTGGCTTCCATAAAGTAGACACTAATCTATTATTTGTGCGAGTCAAATGGTGAGATATGAATCCACACATCACAGAAATTTCTGAAAGAAATCCTTCTGATGTATGTTAGGGTCAACTAGGTTATTGTTGGTTTTTGAGTACTATGGCAGTGTTAACAGAGGCATCATGCCTATCTAAAGTTATTATAACTCTTCAATACAATGAGGAAGGAGTATATATGGTCCAATTCTGCATTCAGAGATAATGGGTTCCAGTGGTTGTTGATGACTAGATTCTTGTGAATCTCATGGGAGGCCAGCATTTGCCACTAGTAAGAAGGGTAATGAGTTGTGGGTCTCAATTTTGGAAAAGGCTTATGCAAAGCTACATGGCTCTTATGAAGGAATGGAAGGTGGGCTTGTTCAAGATTCTCTTGTAGACCTCACTGGGGGTGTAGGTGAAGAAATATATATGAGAAGTGTTCAAGCACACTTTGATCCTGCCAGTGGAAGGATGTGGTCTCAATTGTTGTATTTTAATCAAGAGGGGTTTCTTCTTTTACCCTAGTTAGGCTCCTACAATGAACCCTATAGGTTGTTGTTGGATTCCCTAATTTGCAAGGATAGAGAGACATTTCCAGGAGGGATGTTGATCATTGATCCCTCATGCCCTATGGGATGAGACAATAATCATATACCTTGTAAACTCCTCTTTCATATTTTTTTTGCATTTTATATCCTAGAAAAGCCCTAAAAATCAAATATAGCAAAAAAAACCCTAAAAATTATTAAAATCCAAAACCCTAAAAATATTTGGAATTTTAAAAACCTATTCCCACAACCAATTTCTCCCTAATGTATTTAGTCACAAACCTTAAAGGGTGACATAATTTCATGCATAAAACTCTAAAACCAGAAAACCCTTGAAACCCTAAAAAATTGAAAATTTTCAAAATAAACTCCAAAAATATTTAAATCTAGCAAAATTTGAGCCCCAAACAGCTGCGCCCTGCTTGTTTTGCCCATGAATATCCAAAGGCATCAAGCTTAGCCCACTTGGGACAGTTAATTCAGTCAAACAAAGCTACTGCAAATATGTCAAACCCTAGTTAGGGCAGCAGGAATCTTCAAGACCAGTTGATGAAGTGAACTCAGCCTTAGCTGAGGGTGAAATTTTTGAGTTTGTTTGAAGCCCCTTTAGGGTTGTTTCTACTGTCTTCTACTGCTGATAGACAACGTTTCCAAATGCTTCTTTATTACAGTGACTTATAAATGATTCAATACATTTTGGTAGCAACGTGTGGGTGGCATAATTTGGAAACATGTGTTACGGAGAGAAATTCCTATGGCTTGGGGTACCACAACAGACAGCTAGACTCTAGAAAAAAAATCTTTCCCAATATGCAATAGAAATAAAATGTCTAACACTAAAGGATCGAACCTCGTACCTTATTCCGGATGGTTGAAGTAGATCCCCGTTGAGCTTTCCAATCTTCAGCTTGAATTGATATAATACTTCCTCAACAACAAGTAAACAATACAAGAATACTATATTTCATGGTGTTAGATCTATTCTAGCATATATAATCAATAATGTAAAAGCATTTAACATATTCCAATGGATACAATATTCATTCAAATACACATTATTGGACAGGAAAAGATATTTCTATTAATATGAATCAGAGATTACAAGTGACAACCTCTGACGGCACGTCTGCGAACCAGAGAAACTGAATCCCCCACTTGGGCCTCCACCACCTCAATCCTCCATCACTTCGATAGAAAGCTTACTAGCAAAAGGCAAGCTTGGGAAGAACACAACAGTGCTCCAAGGGACAAAGGGATGTAGACTCAAGCATAAGTTCTGGCAACAATGGACTATAGTTTCATTACTCTCAATTCTCTCTTATGCTTTCAATGTCTCAAGGGGTTCCTTATATATATTTTCAAAGGGATACTGAAAGGTCGAATCCGTGCGATCTCAAGGAATATGGAAGGCCAGGAGTCATATGAGTCGGATCCAAGTCAAGGAACGCTCCAAAAGGATTTGGATTATTCATACATCCCAATGTACGTGACTATAGGGGGAATATCCGCGTATGTACGTGGTTATCGGGGAAAAATCCGCGTATATCACTTTTCTTATGTTTTTAGGGATGATCAAGGACACATCAAAAGACAAAAAGTGGTCCATAGGGGCTAATGAGTCTGCAGCAGGACAGGGGAAGGCCATACAATGTGTGATTCACCTAGTGTGGTGAAATCCGCTATAACATATGCCCCCTAATGTATGAGATCAGAGGGGTTATACGATGGACGAAATACATTATAAGTCCATCCCAGAAGTGAAGTGATGAAGGTACCCAAATGGCAGACCAGCCACCCAATCAACATAATACCATAATACAACTCTGCATATAACTGCAAATACATATAGCAGTCCCGGATACATAAGAGTACAATGGCCATGAATAGGCATGAAACATGATAACACATATGTGGTCGTCGCCTCATACAATATACATAGATCAGAATCTCCATGATGAATATATACAAAGGACCATGATCTCCACAAAGGCTGAAGATATACAATAGATCAAAATCTCCATAGTGGCTGGAAATGTCTGACATATACTGGAACAAGGCACGAGAGCTGAAATCTCATGAACAATGGCATGATCAAGGAGGTAGCATATAATGGATGCCACCAATCTGGAAGGTCTTCTACACACACCGCTACAAGTACATGTCCTACTATGCAAATACAGGTGTCGAGGTCGAACATAGTAGTCCATCGTCTGATTACCGGTCATTGATGTATACTATTAACACACGTGAGATCACCCACCGATAATGAAAATGGGAATCAAGGTACTAGAGTGCAAACTAGCAAGTGTGAATAAATCTATTGAGGTCGAACACTTGAGATAATCCATCGATCAGGGGACATTGATGTATTCCCAAAACTGTCGATGGCGAGAGAACCTGCCACTGATGACTGCAAGTCTCAAGGCACTAAAAAATGACTCTAGACTCCAATCCCAGAATAAATGATCTGAAGTCGATGGGATGAAATCCGTTGGAAGGAGGGCATTAGGGCATCCCCCATCACCCAACACGAGGTACTCAGCAAGGCTGTATAATGTGGAAGGACTCAATCATAAGGTGCATGAAGCAGTAACTGTACCAGGAATGGCTGACATGCAAAGTCAAGATAAATGAGGAATGGCTGACTCAAGTTTCAACTTCCTTAGAACAAGAGCATAACGGCATATGGTGACTGAATGAAGGCAGCATTGACTCGATATACAAACTGGGACATCTCTATGACGTAGGAGGCATCAATAGAGGCTCCATAGGGACTGGAAGCTTAACCAGTTGGTGGAGATAAACTCAGATAACGAGTACAGCTCCTAAGTCAAACTATAACCCAGCCAATGGATGTGATATATAGTGCTCTGTTCAAAGGAGACACGACTCGACAGCTGCCAAAGATAATATCTTTTCTTGTCTGGCTTTTTGGTTTTTTGATTTTTTTGGTCTTTTTCAGTTATTTGAAAAGCTTGAAAAAAGAATAAACTAGCTTTATAGTTACAAACTAGGAGAAGACGAGTGTCATTTAGGGCAAACAAACTAGTTCCAAGCAGCGGAACATACCTATGCTCAATGCAAGGATACATGTGTAGGATATTGACACTCGGGGGAAAATCCCCTCCCGGTAAAAAGGGAATCAAGCTGTGAAGGATATAAAGAAAGGCTCTGCATGGCTAGACATGAGACAAGCTTGGGCTATACGGCTGAAACGCAATGTCAGGGGAGCCGGCATAAGCCTCAATAAGACAGGAAAAGCTCATGATAATGCATCCACAACTTGATACAAGGGAGTCCGGGGGATCATGGCCAGCATAAGATCAAGAGGAGTATGAGGCTCTTGCGAAATGTCATGGCAATACTATACAACGGACTCCCACACCCTAAAGGGAGAAACATCGGCATGGGCACCAACTGCAAATAAGGTGCTAACTAGGGTACCCATGTAAGGTGAGGCTCTACCACTCATATCATGCCACTTCTATAGCAGCAAGAAGGTTCCGTGACATAATAGAGTGGGTTTGTACCTAAGGATATACTGACATGGTCATAAGGTCATGAAAAATGCAAATGGTGGTGAACCTAACCTATATTCCAGTGTAGACATTATACCTGAGATCAGTACGAACGGGTCAATCCAGAGGCTGAAACGGCGCTGAAAACGGTCTTCTACATCACAGATTAGGTCAAAAATGGTCCAAAATGGTTAGAAACGGTCAAAACTATAGGAAAGGGGGTAAAAATTTTCAAATATTTAAATTTTTTTCTATAAATAGTAAAATATAGAAATCATTTGAAACTTTTACCCATTGGAGCTCTGATTTTCAACTGCAAATTCCCGAAGATCCAGCCAGTGGAATTCACAACCACTTCTTCCAGGTTTTTACTCATGCTCTCAGCTTGCATTTCAATACAATTTTTACAAGTTTTCATGGTCAAATGATTTTTTTGAGGCCAATTCTACATGAGTGTTGTGGCCCACGCGGGTATCGAGGCTTTTTCTGTGTATAGGATTGGCTATATGCGGAAAAGGGGCTGGAAACCGCGTACATATGTGGTTGTTTGCAAAACAGCCGCGTATGACGCCGCGCAAAAGGATTTTCAAGAATCTAATGGACATTTGGTCAATTTCTCATGCAGGATGGTGCTAGAGTGGCGAGAACGCAAGCATGGTGAAGTAGAGGAAGCAGTAAGGGCCGACATAATGGCTCAACAAGCTCTAAGAAGGTGTAGACTCTACAAGTTTTGGTGCCTAGGTGGCTTGAGGGCCAAACTAGGACTGCTACAGATGCTGGTAGACTATTGGGATCCAGACTCAGAGTCCTTCCGGATAGATGGTATGTCCCTCACCATTGAGGTGGAGGATATCTACTTTATCACAGGTCTATCTAGATGAGGGGAGGTGTGAACCTTCATTCTCGAGGTGGTGCAGGTCATGGGCTTACTATCGATGAGTACATAGCTGTGTACTGCTACCCAGATACTAAGAAGGTGGGGAGTCAAGTTCCCAGCAACGCTATATAGGTGCTGGGCCTAAAGGCCATATTACTAACGCTGGGCAGGATAGCAGGCTTAGCATCACTCCATCAGGCCTCTCGACCACTGATTTTCTATGCGGTGGAGTGTATGACACCGACCATCTATGACTGGAGCACTTCACTACTGAGCAACATGAAACACCAGCTCAATGAGTGTAAGGCAGGTAGAATATAGAACTTCAGGTTCAACAACATTTTGAGCATGTTTTTCTTCGAGCGTGTTCCAGGATTGAGCCCTAGAGTGGATGTTCCTCTCCATGGGGTTTGAGATCCGGCCCAACGACGTTGGGCAGATGCGATGCGCAGACTGGGGGGTGGTAGGGTGGCCAACCCCTATCCAGCTGAGTTTTTTCCATGGTGGCGACGATAGATTGTTGCCATAGATGACTACCCTTATGCAGGGATATATTTCTAGGGGGATCTGGACATGCCATTGCCACCAGGATCAGCATATGGAGACATAGGTAACGAATCTCGACCCTCACTCTTTTTAAATTTTTTGAAGTATTTAACTTTTTTGTGTTTTCTTCATTATATGGAATCAAAAATACATGATTTTGGGTGACAATACATAATGACATCTACCATTCATGTGCAGATGTGGGACCACGATGACTAGAGGGCTTCCCACGTCATAGACAGAGGGGAAGAGGAGATGATATCACTGGTGTGGATGCGGAGCGAATGCTCCAAAACATCCATACCAACTTCGTGCGACTGACTCACAGGGTTCCCATGGTGCAAGTCGATTACCTGCCTGAGGCTATGCAGAGATAGGTGGTGGGTGTACCACGCGCATGGGTGCGTTTATTCCAGTGGCTAGCTAGAGTCGTGGTGACATATCATGATCACAACCCTCCTCCACCTCCACAGGACTAGACACCTAGGAGTGTATCTATTTTGTACTACCGTGTATATGATGGTGGCTTTGAAAGCCCCAATTTTGTATTATGACACTATGTATTACCACATTTTTGATGTATATAAATTTTTTTATGGTGATCGGTTTATTTATTTACATGTGTAAAAATTGTGTTTATGATTAATTTATAATGAATGAAACAAATGCCAATCTAACACGTAGTTAGCATATGAGTCAGCAACTTGATTATAATTTCTTGGAATGTGTATATATGTTATACTCTCAAATTGCCGTTCTAACAATCTCACACGTAAGAATCTCCTCAATAACGTCGGATCTCTAACATGGTACAAACCATTGAGCTGTGACACTACTAAATCTAAATCAAGACGTACCTCAAGAGAGAGAACACCATGCGAAATGGCATCCCGTAGAAGCTCAATAACGGCACTATATTCAGCAACATTGTTGGAAAATGGCCGTAGACATACACCTCCTGAAGACAGTAATTGACCCATAGGAGTATAAATCACCCAAGCAGCTGAGGCTGAGTGCTGAGTGTGATGGATTGCACCATCCGCGAATCCTATGTAGGTGGAAGATTACATTGACATCTGCCACAAGAAATGGAAACTAATCACAAACCCGATCACGATAAACAAGACCTAACTATGCAAAAAAGCTGTACAATAATATACAACAAGGAGACTTGGCTAAAGATTATGCATAGTATTTTTTGAGATAGAGCCCATTTCTAGGCTCCACCAACGCCGTCCCTTCGTAATCCACTAACTCGTAGGCACCCTTCTCTAATACACGCTTGACCACGTAAGGACCACGCCACATAGGATTGAACTTCCCTGCCCCCAAGGGTTCTTTCGATTGATCCCACAAAAGGACCAAGTCTACCTCACTAAACACTCTCGGATGGACAGACTTATTGTAATGGGCCTTTACGCGACGCTTACTAACCTCTAGAGTCACCAAGGCATCGCTACGCTGCTCATCGAGTTGCTCAAGGTGAACCAAATGCTCCTCCAAAGGCGAAGTGTCTGGTAAGAGTTCCACGGCTAACTTCAATGAAGGAATCTCACATTCAACCGGCAATATCGACTCCACTCCATGTAGAAGCTGATATGGAGAAAAACCAGTGGCAGTCTTAACTGCGGTTCGATATTCCCAAAAAACACGGTACAACATAATATGCCAGTTCGTCTTGCTTTATGCGATGGTTCATTGGAGAATGGACTTAAGTGATTTATTCACTGCTTCAACCTATCCATTCGCTTGAGGATAGTAAGAAGAGGAGTGCTCTTGCTTATACCCTAACTTGGATTCCAACTCTTCCATCATACGGTTCTGAAAGTGCGAGCCATGGTCAGTGACAAGCTCTCTCGAAATCTCGAACCGAGTAATGATTTGGTTGAATACGAAGTGAGCGACTGTCTAACCATCGGATTTTACTGTAGGAATTGACTCAACCCATTTCGTGAAGTAATCAACAGCCACTATGATATGATGGTGCCCCCCAGCCGAAGCTGGGTTGCAATCCATAAAATCGAGCCCCCATTTGGTGAAGGGACCGGCGGTGATAATAGGGTGTAACGGGGCAGGCTTCGAGTGCATATTACGTGCGAACACCTGGCAAGGGTGGTACCTCTTGACCGCCTCAATACAATCCTTGAAGATCGATGGACAGAAATAACCCACTCTCAAAATATTTTGAGCTGTAGAAAGCCTAGATAAATGACCACCACACGCCCCTCCATGGCAATCACTAAGCACTACCTCAGCCTCATCATGAGTTAAAAAACATTGTAAAAGGGAATATACTTCACGGCAGTACAAAGTATTGTCGACTATGAGGTAGTTCTTGGAAAAGTGACGTAGTCGTCGTCGTTCATCTCGTGAGAGGTGAGTAGGGGTCCTCTGCATTTGCAGATATACTATGATATCCCTGTACCATGGGTCAGCCGTTGAGATTAATAAAATGTGTTCATCAACGAACGTATCTTCACATACCAACTCCTTACCCTCGCTCGGAAAATCCGATATGAGCTCTGCAAAGATTAAAGATTTCTTTGATTTTGCCGAAACAAATTCGAGATCAAACTCTTGCAGGATGACAATCCATTTATTATACTTTCCCCCAATCATCCTACGTGTGAGGACGAATTGAAACGGATTGACATGGGAAACAACTAAGGTTTGGCGAAGGAGAATATAATGTCTCAAACGCTGCATCGCATGTACGGTAGCTAAGGCAAGCTTCTCAACATGAGAATACCGAATCTCTGCGTCAATAAGGTTTCGGCTCAGATAATATATGACATGCTCTTGGAGCTCCTCATCCTGTTGAATGAAAACCATACCAATCGTCTCTAAAGATGCGGCCACATATAATAGGAAATCACAGCTATAATCTGGAGGACTAATCACTGGGGCCGATGCTAGGGCTCGCTTAAGTGCATCGAAGGACTCCTGGGCTCGCTCATCCCATTCAAAGGGAGTATCCTTCTTTAGGAGACACATGAAACCTCTAGTCAAATTGGCAAAGTTGACAACAAATCTTGGTAGGAAGTTTGCCATGCCTTGCAAACACTGAAGATGACGAATATTGCGCGGGGGAGACAACTGAATTATTTCCTCCACCTTCGAAGGGTCGACTCTTATACCCTCTTTCGAAATGATGAATCCTAATAAATGACCTGACTTCACGCAAAAGATGTACTTATGAGGGTTTAATCTAACAGCATAGTGCTGGCACCTTTCGAACACCAATCTCAAGTGATAAGAATGACGCATCCTCATGCGAGAATGAGCAGCGAGGTCATCCAAAAATACTTCAATGATAGACTTGAGATCGTGGAAGATCAAGGTCATTTCCCGCTGAAACGTAGCTCCGGCGTTTTTAAGGCCAAAAGGCATTTTCCGATATGCAAATGTTCCCCAAGGACAAATAAATGCAATCTTGTGTTGGTCCTTGGGTTTAATTTGGATCTGATTATACCTAGAAAATCCGTCCATAAAGGAGAACACCTCGCTACCCACACACTCATCCAAAATATGATCTATAAACGGTGTGGGGAAGTTATCCTTAGGACAGGTGCGATTTAAATCACGGAAATCAGTGCATATATGGATCACTCCCTACTTCTTATCCACCGGAACGGGGTTTGAAACCCACTCTGTCAAGGGAATGGGATAGATGAAACCAGCTTTCAATAGCTTCTCTATCTCTGCCTTTATGGCGGGTGCTTTCCTAGGATTCACCGCACGTAAACGCTGTTGAACAGGCTTAGCATTGGGTTAAGTCTTAATCTCATGTTCAACAATCTGAGGGTCAATCCCTGGCATCTCATCATAAGACCAAGCAAAAATATCACGGAATTCCTTGAATAGCTCGGTATACTCTCGAATCTCATCTTGGGAATAATCCGCCCCAATGTATACATTCTCAATTGTACCAGGATTGCGAGAAATGTTGATAGGAATAGTTGACGATATGTTCTCCATGTTTCCATCAGCCATCTGACCAAGAAAGCTTAATGGAACCATAGGTCTACCAACTTTCTGACTAAGAATCTCCCTATAATCCTCATGCTCCAAAAGGTCAAGCTCTAGAAGGAAATACGATCTATGATGAAGCTCCTCCCATGGTGGCTCAACTCCCGACATGGCCTTGATAATCGCTTCATCTGAAGGGAAAACCGTATCAAGGTAGTCGTGGGCATGAGAATACTGTACTGCCCATGCCGGCAACACATAGGGGTCTTCCTCATCCGTCTGCGAAGAGGAAGAACAAGGCTCTACAGTAGACTAAAGATTAGCTTGGTAAGCTATCATGACTGTAGGCAACGACACACTCGTCTCATTGGGCTCACTCGAAGGACTCAGTGAAGGAAGAATCCAAGGATCTCCCATATGAATTATGCGAAAAGGCACCGATCTCGTAGACGTGGAAGCACCATCGAAACTAGATCCTATCATGAGGACAGGTGCAGGACAACTAAAGGTTCCCATGAGGGATGGATACATGCCTACACCCACACTCCCAGTTGCCGGCTAGGAATGTTCAACTTTCAGAACTGAAGCTTCCGAAGATGCAGTAACAGGAGGATTCTTGAATGCCATTTGATCAATCGTTACAATCTTCCCATTATGTGGAAAGCATACAACGTGAAACACATAAGACACAACGGCTTGCATACTATACATCTAGTTCCTTCCCAGTAAGATATTGTAGTCGAGGGGTGCATCAACCACCTCAACCTCTATCGCAACGGTCTTCCCTCCCAAACGGAATTTAAGGGAAGGCAGGATACCATGTAGCCTAAATGTTCTCCCATAAAAAGCAGTTAACATGGTCATAGATTTTGACAACTTAGGAGAACCAAGAACCTTCCAACAAGATAAACACATCACAGAAGCAGCAGCACCCTCGTCAATCACAGTGCGCTTGATGATCATATTAAGACATTCTACATGCACCAAAAGGGACACATAGTAGGGAAAGCGAGGCTGATTTCCTGCGGTTTCAAATTTGATCACTGAGGAAGAATCATCACCATTCACACCAAGAGCGGAAAGCAAAGCCTTCCTTTGCGACAGACAACTCTGAAGCACTTCTAATGAAGACATCGCACAAGGAGTATGGCCCAAGTCCTTGACAACTGAATAATTTTGGGCGGCTCGGGCATTTGGGTTATGCCCCGAACGCTTAAGTACCCCCTTAGGAATGCGAGGTGCAGCCTCAGGTTTATCCGCAGGTTTCTCAATGCGCAAAGGGGTTCCTGGTGGATCAGGTTCTTTTCCTGGGTTGGTTTATGACGAAGTATAATCTTTCGCATGCGTCACAACTTTTGCGGCATGAACCATATTAATGCACCCACGACTACTGGTTTCAGCAGGATCGTCATCACTAGATTGATCATGGGACTTCGAGTTCATATTCTGGTTATGCGGTAAAGGGTTCGTTAACACAGCTGGGCCCTGTGCTATGAACTTTGAAGCTTCATCCATTCTAGGGCACAAGTAAGTGAGGTGATCATCCTTACATAGCTTGCAAGGAAACTTGACCTTACATTTATTCTGCTTGTCCCCCCCAGCATTTTTACCGTTCTTGTCATTATTGTTGGCATTCTCGTTCTTCTTTCCACCCTTTTTATTATTATTGTTTTTACCCTTTTTTCTATTCTGTCTGGGTTGCTAGTTACCCTTCTAGTCGGACGATTGCACAGCAAGTACATTCGCTGTTTGGGCAGGCTGAGACGAAGCCGTAGCTTGTCCCGAGGTAGATTGGTTGATTGACAACTGAGTAACTTGTTTCACAACCGAACCTGCAGGTTTCTTACTTGCACTACCCACAATTCCATCGGCATGTGGTCCAGGTTTGACCTTGGGATCAAAACTAGAATGAGGAGCGTTGGGTATAATCTCATATAACAAACGAGACTGAGCATAGATCAAGTCTAGTTCCTGCACCCTAAAGATTGCTTGTTCCTCATTCTGCACTTCGGATGTGGAAACATCCTTCGCTATATATGGCAATGAAGATTTGAGGAACCACTCAAGGAGGAACTCCGGTGGTATAAAGGCTTTAATTAATCTCTTCCGTCTAGGCCACTCCTGAATATGATCAGAAATATGGGTGGCTTTATCTTACGGAAATGTCAACAAGAGTTCAGTACCAATATCATAGTGCATTGGTAGCTGGAAGTGATTAAGGAAAGTCATCGCAAGGTCGTCGAACAAAGTAAAGGCACCCCTAGGTAACTCTATATGCCATTTCATCGCAAGCCCTGTAAGGGTGCGTTGAAATAGTCTCAAACAGACTGAGTCCTGATGCAATGAATTGGAAGAGCACCATAGGTGGAATGTCGTAACGTGTTCGTTCAGATCCTCTCCTGTTTTTCCTTCGAACTTAGGTATGTCCGAAGGAAGCTTGGTAGGGACAGCCGGCCAAGCCGGGTCATGAGCCACAGGATCGTTCGTAAGTCTCGATAAGTCAGGTAGATTGAGTGTCGCGAGGAAAGGGAGCCTAGGATGATGAGGTCTATGGACCGCTCCTTGGTTCACATAGGAGTGATTACCACCATGACCTTGGCCATAGTGACCTCCTCCTGTATGACCCGTATAGGGTGGCGTGGAAGTACCATAATGAGGTGGACCTTGACTAGTAGGAGATACAAAGCTGTAATTAGGAGAGTAAGCAGGTTTTGAATACCCACCTCCATAAGGTGAAGAGACCTGTCCATACTGCATCCCATAATATGGTCCATAGGTCACCGCTTGCGATGTCCCATGAGACACTCCATAGGTAGGGATATACATTCTGGAAGTAGGAATATACATACCGGAAGTATGGATATATGTCATGGAAGTAGCAATCTGACCTCTAGAAACATGAACATAACCTCCCGAAACCACGGGTGGTATGTAGGCTTGAGTCACAATTGGTCTAGTAATCGCAGTACGGATCTGACTCGTAGCTACGTGCCGACTCGAAGGACCACGTGAGTAAGGTGGAGGGTTTACATTTGAAGAACTCAGAAGCGAGGACGAAGGAATCTCTGTAATAAGATATGTACTAGTTCCTATCGTCACTCGTCTAGAACCTGGTATCCCTATCGGATCACTAACTCTAGACCTAGGAGATATATAAGATGGGGCTTCCACCACTGGGATGGAAGGTGCAATGTGACTAGTACTCCCAAACCTCTCCACAAGGTAAGACATGGGATTTCCCCTAGGCATAGTGCTAGGCTTAAAATCGGATTCAACATGAAATGTCAAATCGTGCATAGGAAAACCAGTCGTAGCATAACTACCATAGCTAGTACTGGCAGGTTCAAAGTGAGTCTCGGCGTCTTCCGGCATTCCATACCGGTAATGTGTCAATGAGGGGTCAACCCTAGAGTGACTAGGTCTATCATGCACGGTTCCTATCTCCGAAATCACAGGTCCTAACTCAGTTAGGTCGGGTGAAGGTTCATAAGTAGGCGTGAATTCCCCATCGTCAACGCGAATGGGAGGAGGTGGCTCAGATGTATCCTCTGAATGATCTCCCACGGTGTGTGAATCAATGTGTGACATAGTCCGCCTGGATAGTCTAGGCCCCTCTCCTAAAGGAGGAGGAGAAGTGGAAGGCGGAAGTCCTGCTAAACGACGAGAACGGCGCGGAACCGCACCCGACTCCACAATGACTCAAAAAATAGCAAAGACTCTCTACTTACATCAACCCTAGTCCAACTAGCGTGCATAGAGCAATCACTAATAAAATCTAAAGCCAAATGCAATAAAACAAGGGCTGGCTAAGTGAGCTCCCGAATGTGGTCGGTATGTCTCGCCTAGGAGAGGCTTGAGAGGCCCTTGTCACCACAAGCAGAGGTTCGAAACCAATTATTGTGGCCCTCAGCTTCAACGCGTAAAGTGACTGTGCTGTCCGACCCCAAACTGACCGGGACACATGCAAAATAACCTCTACACGTACCCCCTCGATATCCTAGGTAAGGTCACTAAGGTCACCTTAATATAATCAACGCTCAGGCGGACAGTTGCAGGTGGGATTGACCGTATGGGCAGGGTAGCAAAGCCTGAAACTCCCGAAAGAGCCCCCAGATACGAATACAATCCTGGCTATATGGCCGGTGCTACACAGTTACCGACCAAGGGTTATCCCAATCAACAACCGCTCACACTGCCTAGTGCTTGACTCCCTTTTGAGAGGAGGTTCCTGAGAATGCCGGTTATACCAAGGATTTCACACACTCCCTGGACAGACACCTAGTTGTTGTCATTTAGTGATCTTGGAGAATTAACTTTCAATGAACTATTCCAATATCCTAAAACCTAAGCTTGTTGGTGCACCCTAGAAAAGAAAAGAGTGTAATTCATTTTAATTAGCGTTGATTTTAGTTGGATTTATTACTCAAAAATAGGATATGGTCGTGCAACTAATGGTGTTATGACGCAACAAGAAGCAAAATGCAGACCTAACAATCAATGCAAATGCATTGTGTCCATGAAAAAAGGGTATGCGTACTATGTGTAATGCACAATTTCTTCTTCAAATGCTGAATGCAAATTTCCCTATATGAAGTCCTAACTATTACTCTAAAGCAAATCTAGATCTAGTGCAAGTGCAAAATGCAATGCATGATGATAAGCAAATGTTTTTGGATTTTTTGAAAATAAAGAGATACAAAAAGCAAAAGAATGATTCTACCCACCCCAGACTCTGCAAGCACACATAAACAGCATTCCAGCAAAGCACTAAGGAAAAAGGACTCTAATGCACTAATCTCAAACAAAAAATCAAAGATGCCATGACAAGAACTTTCCTAAAAGAAAAAATTTAGGCTAAAAAAAGTGTTTCTAGTCAAACACAGAGGTATTAACAGACTCAGGCAGTGCCAAAGGAGACTCAGCAACTAACAGAATTCACCCAGCAATCCACTATCTTCCACAAAAAGGTAAAAACCAGGGTATACGCGACTGTGCGCAGTAAACCCGCGTGTATACGCAGAAATCCCAGGGGAAACCGCATGTATACGCGACTGTAAGTGACAAACCCACGTACAGGAAGAAAAATATGCACAAATTCAAAGGCAAACAGACAGGCTAAGACTAAATTCACACCAATCAAGCTCTACCAGGCATACATGCCCCCATACCCGACACAGAAACAAGAGAGAGAGAGAAATTCAAATACATTGAATTCCAAGAAATCAACCTCCAAAGGACAATTACTAGGAACTCCCCAGTGGAGTCGCCATTTCTGTTACAGAGAGAAATTCCTATGGCTTGGGGTACCAAAACAGACATCTAGACTCCATAAATCAATCTTTCCCAATATGCAATAGAAATAAAATGTCTAACAATAAAGGATCGAACCTCGTACCTTATTCCGGACGGTTGAAGTAGATCCCCGTTGAGCTTTCCAATCTTCAACTTGAATTGATATAATACTTCCTCAACAACAAGTAAGCAATACAAGCATACTATATTTCATGGTGTTAGATCTATTATAGCATATATAATCAATAATGTAAAATCATTTGACATATTCCAATGGATACAATATTCATTCAAATACACATTATTGGACAGGAAAAGATATTTCTATTAAT